>JAECUM010034089.1:0-63852 GCA_016617855.1 Megalonaias nervosa
TCAATGCGTATTTGTACGTGCGTGATTTTCGTCCACGTGTTTTAATAGTATCGTGCGGTAAAACCAAAATATCTGCTTGATGAACTTCATTAGGGACGCTGACATCAAAATGTGCGTATTGAATTTTTTAGGTGGACGTAGATAGATTTGTCATATTGCCTGTCGTGCTAACCACGCTGCAGCGACATCACGTGAGACTTTTGCTGCTTCAGCAAGTTTAGTAATCGCTGCTTTGCCTCTCCAATATCCTCTCGGGGAATAATAAATGGATTCCATTATAATAATTATATAATTAATTACCAGCCCCTAACATCATTTTACCTTTCATAGCAGTTTTTATTAGAAAACTAGCGAGTTTTTCTCTGAGAGATTTATTAGGTATAGAATTTAACGCATGAATCAATTTTACATCTGCGAGATGCCGTTGCTGCAAATCTTTACTTTTATAAGCAACATCATGAACATGACATGCTTGATCAATCTTATTTACTGGATGCTCTCCTGGTCTTGGTTGATCTTGATCATCAAGTCGGATATCAAGTCGAGTTCCAGGACCACAATAATTATATCCAGGAAGATGTTTCTCACCGGGGTATTTAGCCCATCGAGCTCCTGGCAATTTCCCTAATGAAGCGGCTATATCTCCACCAGACTTAGTCAGGGAGATAAATTTATATTTTTGTGTGCCACATTTTACACATTTACCTGTAATTGCACGTCTTTTATTTTTTTGTTGTTATCGTTGTCAATCCAGTGGTACTCTGCATCGAACACAATATAAACTCATATTATTTATTATATGGATATAATTGATTTCTCAGCGGCACGAAAACAAGAACCAGTAAAACACCATCCAGCGCTTCCAAATTCTATCAGAATGATTATAATAGGTCCATCTGGATCTGGTAAAACACAATTATTACTTAATTTGATAATGAGGTGGATGAAGTGGGACAAATTATATTTAGTGGCACCATCTGTAGATGATCAAAGATGTTATGAAGTACTTAAAGATTTTAATCAAAATGCAAAATTATTGAATGAAGATGGCAACGATATTGTTGATTTTATCACCGATATTGATGAAGCCCCATCCGTAGATGACTTAGATGGATTCATTAATAATCTCGTAGTATATGATGATGTGATGCTGAACAAACAATCAAATCCAGCTAGAATATTTTCTCGAGGTAGACATAAAAATACTGACGTGATTTATGTTACACAACGATATAGACAAATACCTAAACTGATCAGAGATAACTGTAATATTTTGGTTGTGTTTAATGGAGTAGATAATTATACTTTACAGAATATTTATTATACTTGGTGTTCAGGAGACATGGATATGATTAAATTTAAAAACTTCTTTTCAAAAGCACAAGCTGTTCCGCTCGAATTTATAACAATAAATCTACATGACCCAAGATCCAGATATCGTATAGGTCTGGATAAAATCTTTGGTTAATTTATAGCATCAGAGAGGGTGAACGACCAATACTGAGTGACCAACGCGTAAACGAAATCGCATAAAAATTTGAAAAAAATATGTCAGCGATGGATAACAAAACTGAGCTAACCCAAACGATTTATTATCCGTTCTCAACCGTATGGAAATAGTCTCGGTTAGAGGCTTTGGTTTGGCGTCATTGACCTTGTTTTTTTTAGCCTTCGTAGGAAGGTTTATTTTTTCAAAAATAAGGTCTCAGCCAAATGGTCTGTTCACCCTCTCTGCTGCTCACCTAGACAAATTTATAAATACAACGACGAAACATCTTAGCTTTATTACGCGCTAGTTTGTCAAATAAAAAGAAATTATATTTGTCCTTGGTTGCTTGATGATATAATTCAATAAATGATCGTTTGCAGTATTTCTCATATCAGCATTATCGAGTCCAGGAAATAATATAAAACATCACGTATTTCGCCGAATAAATCTGTCGACGTTATAGAACCCCTGCGCAATATAAACTGAATTACATCTTTTGTTACGCGACAATGAAAAGTATGATCTAATCTTATTCATCTCCTCATTGTTTAGCGGGATTCGTCAAATACAATTATTTTATGCTCGGACGAATCAAGTTCATTCACAGGAATTAAATCTTCTGGTTGTTTGATCATAAATATATCTTCCCCAGCGCCAAGATCATGGCGAAGTTTGTTGTTTTAGTCGCTCAATAACTCATATTTGTCCTGCTGTGGATTAATTGTGTAGATGTATACACGATCGTAGTTAAAGTTATCGTTGAGCAAAAGATTCAACAACAGATTTGTTTTACCAGATCCTGTACGACCAACAATAAGATAATGACAATCTGGAAGTTCGTTGTTGTGTTTATATTTGAGTAATCGTTCGGTATCAAAATTTAATATTGGTATATTTTTCATTGATGACTTCGTCAATGTTGTTGTTATATAATTTTATGTTATATATTTTACATAATATGAATTATTACACAAAATTTGGAACAACACTCTCGTGATCCATTTCCGCTGACGAACCAACAATAAGTGATACATCATCGTTCGTCAAGAAACCCGGTGATACAATGACAGGTTATTCATTGATGACGAATCAACGAGTACTTGGTTTAGAAGTAGATTATCCACCACCAAAGGTTGATCTTACTCAAGCGGTAAGTTACTCACAACTATCATCGACAGGAGGAACGTTAAACGGTAACTTCGATATGTCAGGAATTCTTTTTATAAATTTGGACACCGCGTATCCACCAGGAAACTTAAATCAAACCCAAGCGGTAAGTTATTTGCAGTTGAAATATGTGGATGGCAACAAGCTTGATAAAACTGGTGGAACGGTTACCGGTAATATTAATAGGTAATATTAATATGTCAAGTAAAAAAATTATTGGGCTGGAAACTGCATATCGACCAGCAAACATTGATATTACACAAGCAGTGAGTTATGCTCAGCTAAAATCTGTTGACGATAACAAGCTTAATAAGGCCGGCAACACAATGACTGGCAACCTGATAATGAGCAATAACTCAAAAATAACTGGACTTTCAATAAATTTGCCACCAGCTGATGATACTGATGCTATTAGTTATGCTCAGTTAAAAGTAGCACTCACTCCGTATTTAAAACTGTCTGGTGGACCAATGTCAGGCAACATAAATATGAGAGCCAACAAAATAACAACGTATGTTCCAGTTAACCCTAATGATCTAACAAATAAAGCGTATGTTGATAGTTTATCTGGTGGTGTAAAACAAACAAAAAACAACACTTTTTAAAGCATCTGATAACCGAGTTGGGTTTGAGGTAAGCGCATCATTATATTATTCTAAAAATTATCCTCATCACGCTTTCGCTGTTGATTATAGACAAGAATGGACGACTAACGGAGAAAACAAAGACTTTTGGATTAAAATCAAATGTCCTGTTGTGGTTGTTATATGGCAGTTTCATTTGCGCGGTCGATTAAACTCTAGTGTTGGTCGAATTTATAACTGGCGATTTGAAGGGTCAAACGATGATATTAACTGGGCAATATTGTATAATACAGCAGACACGTATATTTCAACAACACGATACTTTACGATTCCAACTGCGAATACTGTTAACAAGTACTTTTATTTTCGAATTTATGTTGTAACTGCAGAAGGTCCATTTCCAGGATTGACAGCATTTCAAATATATACACTCGATGATCAGGTATGATCGTAACGATTACATCGTTGACGACGAAGTCACTGCGAACAAAATTTAATCTAATATTGTATAATAAATGTCAGAACCAGAAAATTATAACCTTTGCAAGAGAAGTTTACAAAATTTTCAACCCCCACATAAATTTTGTTACATTAAACGATAGCGATGTATCACAAGCTATCCATAAAATACAAAATATAAAACACCTTGACCTTAATTCGATAAACGATCCAGCAAGCCAATTATCAGAAGCTGATTTTTTTTTAAAGAAATCGAATCAGCAAGGTTGGAAGAAAAGATTGATTCTTACTATGAAATCATTGAAGAAGATGATGATATTCCACTTCCATCGCTCCAACGCTCTAGACAATTGTCAAAATACGAAATTATTACACTAAAGTTCAGAAAATACTCACGAAACCACACGAAAAGTTAATGTTAAAAGTAGCTTCTGTTATTGGTCTTCTCACAATTGAATTAGACAGACTCCGAAAATTAATGTTAAAAACTTTCGTAGTCACATACGCAATTATCAGACAACATCTTGTTCTCAAACAATTTACGATGGATCAAATAAGTTTGGTACTAGGGTTTTTGATGAAGCAGAAAGAGAATACGGTAATTTGGTAAATAAAACAGATTTGTATGAACGTGAAGTAGAAAACACGTTTGATTCCTACAGTTGGTTAAAGAAAAATGAGGTATTAACAGATGAACGGTATAAAGATATTTCGTCGGATGTTTATGACAAGTATAGAGATTTTATAGCTGATTCTAACAATGATAAGTTTCGTGAGTTTCTTGATTTAATTGTTGGTACTTGAGCTTTTGACAATGTATAAAAATTGTAAAACAAATATTGTATAATGAAACAATAAATCATCGATTTCAATCATATTTCAGAGGAAATTCCAAAACGTGATGTTGATGCACTAATGCAATATTACAGATTTTATCATAAAAACCTTTGGTGTGTAAAACAATGTTACAAATATTATAGCAAAATACTTCGCTTAATATCATCTTTACCACTGCTAATGACTGGCTCTGGTATAATCTCTAGTGGAGCATCATTAAAACCGTTTTTGCTAATAATATCTGGAGCTGATGTTTCTCTTGCAACAGCGTGTAAAAAAAATTGAGCCTCGACTTGAGACTAAAAAAATGCTTGCAAAACAGCAAGTATCACTTATAAAAAATTACTTGATCAGATACGATCTTTTCTGCAAGGCGTAAAATACGATATGGACGATTTAATATGCTAGTTTCGTATTATTGACAGTATGATAACAGATATTCTACCAATAAGAGTTAGCAGGTATGAAAAAAATTATAAAAAAAAAGTGTGGTGATGATCGGGAATGAAATTTTGTCTAAACTTTAGAAATAATCTCAAAGTGTAAAGCGTTTCGAAATAAGATTTTATTTAAACTTTAGAAATAAAATCGGCTTTGCCGCCAATCTGATGGGGGTGGTCTGAAAAATGTGTTTTTGTATTTGCTGTGTCGTTCTGGACAGGGGAGATAGGGTCACTGGTCCAGAAACCTCCTTTACTTCCTTCTACTAACATTACTTTATCAGAATCGTTCAGTAGTTTGCAATACTGAACACCTTAATACTGTACAACACGTGTGTCTGAAAATAATATCGTCTGTTAGAAAACAAATTCTTTTGTAAACTAACAATGGACGCAGGCGCCAGCACTTTTGATTTATTGGATTTGTCTGTGGATGGAAAAAAAAAAAAAAAAACTGTTTGAGCCATTTGCTAAAGTTGACAATATGGATGAGTTTACAGAGTCACAAAAGAAACTTACAACGAAGCAAGCGGCTGAACGTAATATCAGACATGTCCAGCGATGGCTTTATGACAAGAAACTTGAGACACGCTACATTGAAAATATCATTTCGGATCATTAAACGCGTATTTAGCAGAGATGTTTATAACGGTTCGCAAAGCGAATGGTTGTGACTCTGAGCCATGCTCTTTAGATTTTATAAACAAAATAGCATAGAAAGATATCTTATGGCTAAGGGGTATCTCTCTTCTTTTAGAGACCGCCCATTTCACAAATCATTCGAAGCACTAAATTTGAAAAACAAATGTAACTGAAGAAGGCTGGTTTTGGAAGAAAAACAAGAGCATCAGAGCCGATAAGCCACGACGACGAAGAACTTTATTCTCCGCTGGTGAAATGGGCTCTCACACGTCCGCTGCTTTGCAACTTTCTCAGTTCTACTTTTTGGGGAAAATGTTTGGATTTAGAGGCCGAGATGAGCAAGAAAATTAAAGTTTGTGATGTATCAGTTTTCATAGATTTCACCGGTACCCAATATCATCAATATGCTGAGAGGGATAGCAAAACCTGGACGTTACTGGGGAGGGATGACTACAAATCCACAATACTCCGCATTTTGTTCCCCACCGGAACAGCACCTGAGCAAGACCCAGTTCAACTTTACCTGCAGTATTTGAAACGAAGACCCTCGGAAATGATGGATGACGACAGCCCATTTTATCTGACCCCATTTCCAATGCAGAAACTGACAGAAGTTTCCCAAATATGGTAATCGTATTTCTACAGATTCAATTAATGTCCTTATTTCAAATAAAAATATAAATAAAGAAAAAACAAAGTAGTAAAAATTTTCAGGCATTGTTATGAATGAACGAAAATAAATATATATGAAAGTAAACAAAAAGGATGGGAAAAATATTTAATAAAATATATACTGTGAATATACCAAACAATTTCCAAATTAAATGCGTCAATGAACGTTGCAAGTAGAAGGAAATATTTTAAAAACCTGAAAATTACAAGTGTGCATCGCAAGAGAATTTAAATAAAAAATATTTTACTTGACAAAATATAAAACATTGCAGGTATTATCCAAGACCAATGGAAGTTAATTAGCTGGGATCTCTGATGCAACTAGCCGCTGAAGTGTAGAAATCCAGGGGAGAATCACCAACCATTCACTAAGAGAGACCACCATAACAACCCTGTCGAAAGCTGAGGTCACTACAACAAAGATCATGTAACTGACTGGGCATAAAAATATATCATCTATAACTGCTAATAATAATGAGAATAAGTCTACTTTCCTTTCTGCATCTTGAATCTCCTCAAAATGTACTCTGTTGGCTATTTCTGCTAATTAGAATTACATAGGTTTCAAATACTGATCCACAGCGAGAAAATGTACTGCAAAATGTAGGCCTATCATATAGACTACATTGGAAACCGAAATCACATTCCCAAAAAAAAATTTACCACACTCCAAAAAAAAAAAAATTTGCTCGTCACTGGAAAATAATGTTTAATACGGCATCTTCTTAAGAATTTAAATGAAAAGGTTTTCATATATTTCTAGCTTACTATTCCAAACTATCAATGGCATAATAGAAACAGATATGCAGCTTGTCGTCAGCGCCAGTCCCTCAAGCCACATGTACATTAAAATATTAGTATGGATACATATATGTTTTCGAAAATCTAGGGTAAATGCGTATGCTTTGGATAAGCTCGGGTTTTAGTTGTTTCTGTAAATTTATCATCCTTTAGATTTTCTTTTGAAAGGTCCTCTAGAGAATGAATCATAAACTTATAACTTTCTAGAGATCTTATTGTTCATCTTGGCCCCCTTTTGCAATGTATCGACTATAAAATCTTTATTAAACAAAATATATTTTGCGTTTCATTTGATATTATTTTACTTCTTGATATGGGTAATTTTGGGGTACTGGAGGCATATTTTACTGGGGCTTTGATAATCAGTCGAGATTCGTTTCCAAATAAATTATGAATTGTTGCATATATTTTTGATATTTATAATCTGAATTACACTATTTTCATGTATATCTATATTTGTTTAAATTTTTTGGTACATGATTTTAATTTAATTGCAATTTTTATTTGTGGCTGTAAGTTGTACATATTATCTTTAGTTAGATTTTGCATACATAACTAGGGTCTGTTAAGAGGGCAAAATTACATAAGATCTATAAATATATGATTACGTATGTGTCGACAATTACTAATAATAATCTTAAAGATAAGACTAATAACGACTTTGGGTTAATTTCTTATTGGCAGATAGGGTTTGAACAATTCTAGAAAAATTCAGTAACTTCCCATTGGTTGAGCTAGGTCACATGAATAAGGCAATTTTAAAAGAAATTGAGCTATAAGATCTCATAAGTCTGGTGTGTTGTGAAACAGAGTCGTAATATATAAGCAGAGAACTGAACAAGCAGATTCATTCGGTCGCGCATGCCCTAGTGGGCGAATGCGACCTTCATCCAACTAACGTAACGTAAGCAGATTCATTCCTATTTTGGAGTCATCCTCATTACTTATGTTCCTGTTCCTGTTGATAGTCTCAGGACGTGTTTAATGTTGTATTTAGATATTTTTCGAGAGGAAAATATTTGTTTGGACTGTTCACTGGAAATAGAAAGTGCCAATTATTTGCACTATAATATTATCCTAGCACTGTTGTGAATTATTCAAATTAGTTCTGGACAACGCCATTTTGACTACGTCACGAGTTTTGGCGGACCAGTACCTTTCCGGCTTTGAAATTTATACGGGAAGTTTCATTCATTTGGACTTTCATAAAACTTTTTCAGGATTATTTTGGATTCACTTCATAACATTGCAAGTTCTTCTCACATTTTCATCTATAACTATAATAATTAAATTATCTATTAAGTTTTACAAAACTTTTTGGTTTTGCTTTTTTCTGTTACTTTGTTTGTGACCATAGAGTCGTAACAATGTATATGTACATAACCCCTACATTTTCCAGTTAGGTTGCCATGATATATTGCTTCGCACTTGACTTCGTCGGATACTATCTTCCCTTCACATTTATGACGTGTACTGTTGGAGTTATAATGCTTTTAATATTTGCTACTTAAAATAATTTACGCTGTGTTATTTGGCATTACTTCCTGATAAACAGCTTTTTGGAATGGATCCCACATATTTGTAATTTAGCTATATAGTTTTCTCTTCTACAAAGTATGGGTTGATATTTCTTGTGGGTTCATTTAAGGCAAAGTAAAACTATTGACATGTGCTTTGCTGTTTCTATTGTGCACGACATATTTGGGTCCTCTTTTACAGTGCGCATCGGCTCATTATTTACCTTCAAAATCTCAACAAAGATCAAATGATGCCGTCAGCTGATTTTGCTAGTTTTTAATTTTAACGATTGAACCCTTTTTGGCATTATGTCCATTGTGTTATGTGTTTGGAGCTCATAGAGCTCATACTAAAAGTTTTTAATTGAACCCGATAACAGTATCAAAAAATGTATTGTTAATAAAGTCAATAAATTACCACAAAAGCAGCTTTAATTGGAGGGGCTGTAGCTAATGGTATAACATTTACAGGAAGTAACGATCTTTTAGATCCTAATGGGGCCTAGGAAACAAAATTAGATGCAAAATTATGAGAAGAATACCAGTAAAATTAATGTCAAAATTAAATTCAGACAGATGAAAGACACATGACTACTTGAATATAACATTAAGAAAAGAAGTTTTGGTGAGTTACTACTTAAACCTCTGGGATAACTCATTTTCTTTAGTTTCACCTACTCATTTTGACTCTGACATTCCATTCAAGTCTTTAATGTAGGTTGACCATTTGATAACTGGTCTGGCATGCTTAGCTAAACCTTGACTATCCAATAAATCCAAGTTAATATATTCAATAAAAGGGGCCCCGTCCCTTCGCTGCATGGGTTCCCCATTACCCGATTTTAGCAAAATTTGTTGGTTTCGTTTCTTCTGTTACATAGTTTAAGACCATAGAGTCGTAATTATCTCAATCTGTTACCGCGTCTTTAAACTTTTCAAAGACGTATCCCTCAGTGCTTGTTTTTTTTTTCCTCTCTAATTGTGAGATTTTAGCATCCAGGGCATTATCAATGCTAATATGAGTCAATGTATCCGATTCTACTTTAGATGCCCCATAATCTAAAGCACTATCAATGCTAATATGAGTCAATGTATCCGATTCTACTTTAGATGCCCCATAATCTAAAGCACTATCAATGCTAATATGAGTCAATGTATCCGATTCTACTTTCGATGCCCCAGCATCTAAAGCACTATCAATGCTAATATGAGTCAACGTATCCGATTCTACTTTAGATGCCCCAGCATCTAAAGGGCTATCAATGCAAATATGAACTAATGCAACAATTCAGATTCTATGTTTCTAATAAAATGTTGTTTTCATAGTCAAGCTTTAAAGATTAATATAAGGATATGTTCCAGAGACGAAACATTTAAATAACAATTTTGCAATAAAATATACGTTGGTAGTTATTCTAAAAATTAGCATACATGAATACATTTTTTTAGAAATTTCATAAATATATTATAAAATAAAAAACGAATAAATACAATAGAAAATCAATACGTGCAGTTCACGATGAAATGTCTTTTTTGGCAGTCTTGTTTGAAATAAATAAATACGAATACATTTCTAAAGAAACAAAATGTCAAAAATATGGACCTTTACAATGAAGGTTAGTTAACAATTATTATATGTTTTGTACACGGCATACAATTTCGAGATCATTTTAGATTATGCGTACGTTGAAAAATCTGTGCATATCAACATTTTTTTCTTCAAACAGGAATCAATTTGAGAAAAGTTTTGATTTTGATATATTTCGTCTGATTTTGATCAAAGCATTTACATTGATGTGTGAATAGATTTCATGAATTTAAATTGAGGCGGAGAAAACATAAATTGGCCGCGCCATTCTGATTTGAAATGCAAAGTATCAATGAAGTTGGAAACGAATATTTATGTAAGGGAGGTCTATTATTCAGGGCGGCGGGAGTGATGATTATTATTTTTTACGCCTTCATATATCATTAAGTAGGTTGAAAGCGAGAGGTTAATTATACTACTGTGGTTTCATAAAAATAGAATAATTTACTTAATAATTTTATTAAAAATATGGAATTCAGATTTAAGGAACTAATAAGCAGTGTGCTGTATTTGTGTCCTGCAACTTAGTTCTCTTCCCCAGTTAGAAAAAAAATTTGAAAACGTACATAACCAGATAGAGAGATCCTATACAGAAATAACTATTTTTCATACAAACCATAAAATACTGTTGATACTTAAACATTAAAATTTTATTCTGATGATTCAGTGAACGTGGAGTGCATTTTGATTATTTTGGCTAAAATGAATTAAACTGGGCAATATGAATGGCAATATCAGCTGCCAATATCTTCTTGGCATTTATGTGACAAAGAGTATGATTAAGTTAGTAAAGTCAATGTATAGGTATCACATCTACTTTTAAATATGAAAAGTGCTATCTCTGTGTAATATATTACCAGACGAAAAATATTTTAATGCAACGAGCAATAATATAGGTCTAAAACACTGTTTTTAAAAAATTATTTTAATATTCTTCCATGATTGGATAGATAATAATGGAAAAATAAATGTGATTGATTATGGACCTGAACAACAGTAACTGAAACAAAGGCAATGGAATACCCAACCCCAGCTAATTGAGAAGAGGATATATCATCATCATCATCATCATCATCATCATCATCATCATCATCATCATCAGTTCTCGTCGTGCCCACAGGTGGCACATGAGGCATCTACGAGTCCTCTCTAACCCTGGCAGCCTGCTACTTGGTGGTCTGCTGTTGTCCATATTAGACTGATCTGTCTGAGGTCTGTTTCTAATGAACGTCTTCAGGACTCTCTCCGCTTCCCCTCTGATATCCATTTCCTGCTCGCTTGGGCAGGCCGTCTGGATTCATCCTTTGACATGTCCAAGTTATCTCCATTCGGGTCTTTTTTGTTTTAACTCTTCTGATAGAGGCCTTGCATTCCAAGTTGTTACTAGTTCATCATTCCGTATCATGTTAGGCAAACAAAAGTTCTTATTCTTTTAAGGCACTTGTGTGGAGTGAGGCTAGTTTATCTCTGATAGCTTGGGCGGTTTCTGTTCTGACTTCCATATTCCATGTAGTATGGCAACGGATTTGTTAGCTTTCACCAATCTATATACAACCTCTCCTTCACTGTCACCATCGGTTGGAACTATTCTGCCAAGATATGTGAACTCGGTGATTCCCTCTACTTCCTGCTTGTTAATGGAGGTGATTTGTTTAGCCTAGTTTGAAAAACTTAGTTTTTCTTGTGTTTATTTTCATACCCATTGTGCCTGCAATTGCTGCCAGACAGTTTGTCTTTTGCTGGATGTCTTGATGTGGAGTCGATAAAAGGACAACATAATCTGCAGCGTCCAAATCTTCAAAGAAGAAAGTTAGTGACCATTGAGTTCCTCGATTCTCGCCCTTGGTTGTCTCTGTCATCGATCAGTCCAATGCAAGAATGAAATGAGGCAAGAAAATATCCTTGTTTCACTCCGGTCCTAATCTTAAAACTGTTAGTTGCTTGGTTACCACATATGACCTTGAAGCTTTTTTCACTATATAGGATCATGATGATATTTACCATATACTGGGGTAAACCATAACTTTGAAGAATGTTCCAAAGAATATCCCTACACACACTGTCAAATGCCTTTTCGAAGTGGATGAACATTAAATTGGAGGATCAATTCCATTCTGTCGTTAGCACCAGTTCTTGTCGAATTGGAAATAATGATCGGCGCAAGAGAGACCTTTTTCGAAATCCTGTTTTCTCTTTCCTGATGATTCCCTCCAGAGCAGATGTGATGCTACGTAAGATAATGGGGGGGGGGACTGGTGAGCAGTGTAATTCCCACCAGTTGTTACAATTGCACAGATCCCCTTGCTTTAGGGTTATCTTTTATATTTTACTTTTAAAAATAAATAACACTACTCACGAGTTTGTTAAAGAGCTCTCTTTTTCTCTTTGTGTTGCTTTTTTATATCCTTGATGATAGTTAGAAACAACAAAACCGTTACTGCAAGTTAAAGGTAGACAGCTCAATGAGAGGTAACAGGTGTTCAGCTGACTTTGAAAGCCGGTTTATTGCATTGACAATGATACAAGACAAAGCCGCTGCGGTTTTATTGACTAACTCATCCTAATTGTTAGCAATATTTTGATTCTAATTTTAAATCAGCAATGAATTTAACTATAATATTTCCGCCTATAGGACTTCTACCATTGCTATTTGGTTGTCCTCCTTCTTCTGTCGAACTTCTTCCAAAATTTCTCATGGATAAAGCAAGAGATATGGAAATTATAGATTTATATGTAAAAAATTGTACCCATTGTTATACCTATGTCCTTAAACAGTTCTTCTAACCTTTCGCCTAAAGGTAACTTTCCTCTAACCTTTAAATTTATTTTATTGATATTGTTGTAAATGTTTTCTGTTTTTTGTAGTTCTCTTAAGTTTACTTTGCTAAATTCGCTTGTTTCTTATGAAATGTCATTTTTAAAATCTTTTATCTCTTTATTACACATTTTTAAAGTCAGTATTCATTTTGATCGAATTTGGACTTTTCGACATTAATAGCCTCAACATAACCCGATAATCCTCTATCTTCTTATAGAGAAAATAACATATAGATGTTTCACTTTCTATTCTTTTACGACAATCACCTACTAAAGTGTCTGCTTCTCTAAGTTGCTTGTTAATTGGGTTCATTAGCGTTGATTGTTTGCAAATTCTATGCCAGCTGAAAATGACATTGTTTGCATGCATTTTGGCGTTGGTACAAGTGGATTAAGAGCGTATTGCGCTAGAAACAATTTATTGTTTTCAACTGGTATTTTCCATACATTTCCTTCTCTTAAAATCATAAAGACTTTGAAAATTCACTTCCATCTTTATTCCCATTTATTGTTTTATGTAATACAATTTTGATAAGTTACCTCTAGCAGAGATATATAGTTGATATTTATCTATTTCATATAACATTAATGTATGCTTAATTTTTAAATCAAGTTTAATAAATTTACAGTGATCTTCATCCAAGCCATGTTTAATATAACCTTTGTCAGCTATATTTCCCATAACTACCCGTCCAAAAATCGAAATTCCCTCATTAGATAAATTATCAGCACCTTGCTCATTAACTACATCTTGATCTCTCTAAAGGTCATTAAAACATTCTTCGGATGGAGGATTATTCCACTCTACCAGCTATTGTCATTTTATCTCCATTTTAATAGATTGAATAAAGGAAAACAAATATTGAAAAAAGAGGTTATTGAATAGCAGTTATGGACACAAGAGCGAAACAGTTCTCGAACAAGTAGAAGTGTACAAACACACTTAAAATTAACATTGCAAATATAGTATATCAAGAAAATAGGATTTAGATAAATGGATGAAAACTAGTTAAGAATGCGTGCAGCGGATCTCAAATTGCTGAAACAGCAGAACTATTGAGGTCATTGTCAGATGTAAGAATATTTGGATTAGAATCATGGATTGGTACATTTCTTTCAATTGATAAATCCAACAGTTTTCGGACAGAGTTGAAAGAACATTACATATAATCAAAATGGAATGAGATTTTGTGCAGGGTTTTATCGTTCGGAGTATAGATTTTTTTTTTTTCGAAAAGCGGACAGACACATTCCAGCCTATGTGCCAGCACATATTTCAGTCTATATTCCAACATATGTTCCAGTCTATGTTCCAGCCTATGTTCCAGCACATGTTCCAATCTGTGTTCCAGCACATGTTCCAGCCTATGTTCCAGCCTATGTTCCAGCCTATGTTCCAGCATATGTGCCAGCACATGTTCCAGCTAATGTTCCAGCACATATTCTAGCCTATGTACCAGCACATATTCCAGTCTATGTTCCAGCACATATACCAGTCTATGTTCCAGCATATGTTCCAGTCTATGTTCCAGCCTATGTTCCAGCACATATTGCAGTCTATGTTCCAGCACATGTTCCAGCCTATGTGCCAGCACATGTTCCAGCCTACATTCCAGCACATGTTCCAATCTATGTTCCAACACATATTCCAACCTATGTGCCAGCACCTATTCCAGCCTATGTTCCAATACATATTTTAGGCTATGTTCCAGCACATATTCCAGTCTATGTTCCAGTACATATTCCAGTCTATGTTCCAGCACATGTTTCAGTCTATGTTCCAGCACAGCACATGTTCCAGCCTATTTTCCAGCACATGTTCCAGCATATGTTCTAGTACATATTTCAGCCTGTGTTTCAGCACATTTTAAAACTACATTAATAATACAATAAATTATTTGCATTAGTGTGACATTTAAATAAAAAAACCTCAGGTTTATGTGCAACGTTTGTAAACATGAACATCAAATCTCAAACTGATGTTATTTTTAATATTGAATTTAGAAATAGTAAATGCATATTTTCTTTACGTATCGTTAAAGAAGCTGAACATGAAGTAATTAAATTGAAATATAAAACAATAAAATAATCCGAATCAAACTATGTTGAAGAGGTATATGCTATATATTACAAATAAGAAAAACTGACAGACGCCCGGAAATACTTATTTTCGCATTTGATTCACATTCGCAGTGGTAGTTAGGATTGGCGAATGAATTTTCAGCGCATTAGCATTTTCAATAAGCAGTTTTGTATCACACTTATTTGATCTGAATGGTGCGAATGATGAAAGAGTAAGAAATCACAAAACAGTCAAGGAATTACAAATGAACTAACAAGTTCAATAAAACGAGACCAAAATCACTAAATTGTCGGAATAAAGGTTTGAGAAAACACTTTGCACTAAAATAATTTGGATGAGATATTTTTCTTTCCTTTCCCCTTGATTTTTGTGTAAGTCTCGACGCTGTTTAAGATATTCCTAGGCAACTCAAGCTGAATGATTTTTATCAAACATCTGCAGAGAGTGACTTATGGACTGGAGCGATAATTTATTTTAGTTACAAATATCTCTGATAGATCTCATACATGATCTAGAATTTACCTAATTAAATGATGATATTGGATGATATATGCGTTATCGCAATAAAATGCAGCAAAACATGCAAACCATCATTGTAACTCAAAAGTAACTCATCACTGTATTATGTACAATCAGAACAGTATTAAACTTAACAACATTTGCAGGAGTATTATCTACATCTACATATATTGATTGTACATGGTATTTGTTTTTCGGGGTGGAGTGGGGGTGAGGGCTTGATTTTTTTGAGCTTAATTTAAAGGTCAAAGAAGATACTTATAATTTTGCTATAAATAATTTAGGAGGATCCATTGTAGTGGATATAAATATTTATAATGTAGTACAGATATTTTAAAACTAGATTATAATATTTTATGTTATATTAAGAATTATGGTTACTTATATTTGTGAGAATACATGTATTATAAAAATGTACTATGATCGATAAACTAATACAGGTGAGATCAGGAGATTCTAATGCACAGGACACCCTATAATTTGTTCAGTTTATTGTTTATTGTATCCAGGAAGAATGTGTGTATTGCACACAGATGCAATTATATCATTATCTACGGTATCCTTTGGTTCCTTCTCAAAGTCTTAGATTTACCATTATATTTGAGAAAGCATCTGAAATGATAAATGGTGCCAGCCATAATTATGAATAAGAGAATATTGGCCTTTAGTATGACTCAAATTCCACTTGATATAATAGCAGCTCTATTTAGGGTAAGTACAGAAAGCATTTTTTTCCGTAAGAGAAAAAAAAAATTGATTACACTAGAAGGATTAACACACCTATTTTATTCACTAGTGTTTCACGTATCAAAGAATTATTTATTTGATGAACATCAAAAGCACACGGATATTAGACGTATCACTGTGAATGATGCGTATACAGTGTTATAGGTCTTAATATATGTAACAGAAAGACGGTGAAACCATTAATTTAAGTAAATCACCATAAAAAAAAATTTATTTCTCTAAGTTGCGAAGTGAAAATTTAAGAGACACATTTTAATGAATTAAATCCCAAGTAGTCCCAAATATCCTATCAGAAGTCCAAACGTATAGAATTTCCGGATGTATCATAATGATTCAATCCAGAATATCTTTTGGACTGAGTTCATGATAATTCCAAAATAATGCATGAGTCCAAAATAAATGAGTACTTTGTAATTCCAATGACTATGTAAAAAAATTCCTCCCGAATTACATCTGAACACAACTATTTAGTCTGATCAAAAAGATTCCCACAGACAGACCAAAGCAGGCGATGAATTAGTTATTTACTAATTCCCTATTTAAAACATTTTAATTGACCTAGATGTGAAAATTCCAATGAAATTGTAAACATGCCTGTTTCTAGAATATTCTAAGCTCATAACAGAACCTATTTATAGTCTACAATTACTGCCAAAATTAGCCATGCAAAATCATCTTTACAGTATCTTATTTACAATCAAGGACAAAAGTTAGGAACACAATTTAAATATACATAACACAGAATACAATTGTTAAAGATGATCACAGTATAATAATAAGCAGTGAAACAACTTGTGGAAATACAAAGTACGCATTAAATCTAACTGAAACCGAAAAAAGGATTTTCTGACTATATTATTATTACCTGTTCAGCATTTTTTCCACAGTAAGGATTTTAATAGATAATAGATTTTTTTTGTCTAAGAGATGTATTTATTTATATGTATGATCTTAACTACATTTCGTGACGGAGCAAAACTGCTCTATGCGTTTCTTTTTAGTTTTAATCCTTACTTAAGATATAAGTTTAAGTTAAGATCGTGATACCATATCAGTCTATGCTTTTAAGGCGCACAATAATTTAGCTGCTGAAGGTTTTGTTGCTTTATTTTCATCTATCCTTTTCTTCTGTAATGGTGACTCATTAGGAATCAATTTAATATTTGTACTGGGCGAGAGGATAATTTAAAAAATAGTCAAGCAAATATGTTAGTACCTTTAAATCTACTTCTCGAATACCTCTAAAACGTTCACTATCTTTTGAAGACATTACATTTTTTTTTCAATTACGTTAATATGATGCTAGATTGGCCATTTTAAATTTCTAACACGAATTGGTTTTCTATAACGCAACTATAAATATTATGTTTATCTTAGTAGAAAATATAACATTCCTGAATAGATAAGTCATACACTCCATCCTGGTTGAAAATCTCGTTATTATCATAATATTCGCGATAAGGTATAGCATACCTGCACGATATCATGCTAATTCGGCGTTTAATTCATTCCTGATTCAATCACGAGAGTATGTTATCAGTGTTAGCATTAGTTTGACAACAGTCATTTTTAAATTATCTTTTCACGATCTCGCATAAACAAAATTACCTCATAAACAAAGCAATGTAACAATCTCCAACACGTAAATAAAAATGCCAGTTTTTATGGATCGTGTTTAAAAGGTAAACTTTAATTAGCTTATTCAGACAGCATGAAAGATCATGTTGGGTTACAATGGCAAGGTTTTATACGCAGTGATTAGTTTACCAGGTGCAACATATTGTCTTCAGTGGCTTGCGAATCTGTTGGGATACCTGCCGCTTAAGGTCTGCTGGATGAAAACTCTTGTTTTCCAGGCAGTCAATATCAAATTATAAACCTCGGCATTTTCTTTGACCAGAACCAGACGGTGGGAGACATATTGGAAATTTCCATAGTTCGGGGCCGACGATTTAAACGGATCAACACCATAAGGATGCCCTTTAGGGACTCTTGTGCAACCATGCGGTATCCATCACTACTGCATGAAAACTCTCATTTTACCGGCAGTCATGTCAGACGTACTAGTTGGTATCTTCATGAGCTGATGTAATTGGGGTCTATAACCTGTCACCTGGTCTAAGGCACTTATCTAGGAAATCCCTCTTTCAATAACGATTGGGCAAACGGAACAATATACTCTTGTATATTTTTCGAAATCTACCGCGTTTTAATTTTTGTACTTTTTAGACCGTGTAACCTTTATTAGAAAATATTATTATAGACACTTCATTTAGTGTATCTAGTTTAAATATTATATTCGGTAAGAGCATTTTGTATTTTCTCTGAGTTCATATATTTTATCCTTTGCAGAAATCGGGATTACTCAACTGCTCGCAATCCGGACTCGTGTTCGAATTCTACTATGGATGAGCGCTGTACAGTTACCGTGGTGTTGCCGTGGGAAGGCATTTTACTCAAATTACTTCGGGTTAAAATAACCTTTCTCTGATGCTATCTCGCAAAACGATAAACCAAACAACTATTATTATCTTGTCAGCTGGCCCTACATTCTTCCAACATATAATTGGCACTGCTGCAGTGCCAGTAGTAGAGATCAGTATACCGCTTACTACTGCCCAACACTACTAGGTGTTGAAAGCCCACATTTCTTATTACATATATTTTTCTAAGCTCCGGATTCGAACTTTTGTACGTCCTATGTTTGCGTACACTAGATTATGCGTCAAGCTTTTAATATCTTAGCTATACGATTATTTGGTTTCATTGTTTATTTACCTTTTGAGAGTACACTATTTCATGTATCATGATTCAAATGTTATCAATACGATTACACATTTTTCGGTACACTGGCTTCCGAATCAGGTTTCTAGTACGTTTGCTATACAATTAATTTTATTTCTTTTCTAAACCTATCAGAGCTACCTTTAAGACCAGGAGCATATATTTTGATCTACTTTTAAGTGGCTACTTTAGATGTTGGGGTGGAATCAAATAGTACTGTTGATTATTTTTATACCTCCATTGTTTTTTTTTTTATATACTGTCATCGTTTATTTTCAAATTTTCAAAATTGCACGTGGTTCAATTATATTCTTTTAAACAAAGGAGACTGTTGAATATTTTATTTTGGTTTCGTTACATTCTCATTCTGGGTTTTAATTTTCCTCTATTTTCACTAACCAAGGGTATTTACTCCATTTCATTCCTTATCGACCAATGGTATATGTTGCTAGGCGAAAGAGTAGCTACCGTTCCGATGTTCGATTGGATGCAGCTGAAAGAAACTAATCCAATCACGTTAATCGTTACATTTGCCTAAGAAGATAAGTGGAAATTATTGCGACATCTGTGGTGAACGTCACATGTAGTATCTTAGTTTTTAGGTTTCAAATCATTCTCACGCAAATTTTTCTTTTAAGTCATGGCATGTGGACATTGCTTAAGTAGCCATTTTAACTGACCAACAGGTGTAACACTCTCATCAGTCAGTTCATTTCGCTTGCTAAGGGTGATAACTCTTTCATATATAAAAAAGTTACTTATTCAGAACATTATTTTGCTGCATATGGCAAGAGTCGACGTAGAACAAAGTGGATTGATGCGGTTCACACGCAGGAAGCTTATATCTATGACAAGTCGATACTTTACAAACCTTTTCGGTTCGTGGCTTTTCGATTTGGTTCAAGTTTATTGCTCAGAAAGTATCTAGAATATGAGGTCAGTCATCTAAATGTATTCACGATAAGAATAAGTTTAAAATAATAACCATCCATATTTTGAGACTCCAAAGGACTCCAAGCAGTATTTCACAGAAGACCGCTTCCTATGCACCTGGTAGTGTATCAACGAAAATAAGATAGTGTTTATATCACCTAGATTGGAGCATTCGCAAAGACGTGGACCTAAATGTATTACAAATCATGGTATGTATGATCTGTATGAGAATGTGTGTGATTTGGATTTTTTTTTAACGTAGCTTTAACAATTTTTCAGTTATATCGCTACGATGCAATGTGGCAGTTTATAGTGATGTCAAACACTGGGACATCATGCCACAAACATGTAGCATCATGTCCCACCCAGTCACATTATTCTGATACCAGGCCGACCAGTCCTAACACTAACCTCTTAATGCTTAGCGCCTAGTACCATTTTTATACGTTTCTGGTATGACTCAGCTAGGGTCCGAACCCGCGACCTCCCGCATCCGAGGCGGACGAATTAACCACCAGGCCACCGGAGCGGCCATGATATATATGATGTTACTTCAATGCACAAGCTTTACATATAGACAGTTATGACAGGCTAAGACTAACACGGGGCTCAGGAAAACAATACGTCCTATCGTCCTGAATGGGTAAATATTGGCCGTGCTGAGGAAAATTTCACTACTTTCTCGTCCATGGGTCGGGGAGATATATGCAGATTCATACCTTGAGGATAAATCTGTGAACATTTTGTGCTCTTAATAAGCGCCAGAAGGTCAGGATGTAGCGTGTGCCAATTATCTATTAGTTCTGCCTACTTGTTCACAGTCAAGAGCATGTCACAAAGACTTGGTGTGTTTTACACACGTACCCGGCACAGGCTTGATAGTAACAACGGTCCAGATGATGAAAACATGTTTGGAGTGAAGACATCAGGTTAAAACCCTACGAGTACATTTCTACATATCTAAATAAATTATGAGAGAATGGTTTGTATGCTATATTGATAAATTCACGTTTCACTCCTAGCCCAAGATTTTCGATGGTATTTGCGTTTATTGTGAAACCTTTCGGTACTTTTGGTATTATTTTAATGTGCAGGAATTTTCATTTTCACTAGACTATCACATAACCTTAAGAGTTAGACCTGTGATAAGCCAAGAACGAACAAATGTAAAAATATTTTATTTTTCGTCTGGTAGTATTAAGCATCAATGAATTCTTGATAATACCTTAATAATGTACCTGTAGATAATACGTTAATAATGTACCTGTAGATAATACCTTAATAATGTACCTGTAGATAATACCTTAATACCTGTAATTTGTGGCGAACATGACACTGTTTAACTACGCGAAACTGACACAATTTGTTTATTTTCTGGCTATTAACTTCATACGTGTCTTTCATGTAAAGATGTGCGACATGTAAACCATCTCCTCATTCAAATGACATCCGGATTACTGAAAAGTGTCACTGTGAATGCAAAAACGAAGAAAAAGGGAAAGGAATGAAAATACACTTTCTTGAGTTATTAACATTGTCTCTTGGTATATATTTATCTCAGTGACCACGTATTAGAAGGGGTTAAATCTCGCGGCATCCAAGCATGATAGTTTTATGTTTTAAACCATTTTAGTATCAAACTTGGTACTTTAGTAAGTAATTTAGTGTAAAAATGTACTGTGTTGAGCAAAGTAATGACAGAAACAAGTAATGTAGTGGATAGGTGTACTGTGTTGAGCAAAGTGATGAGAGGGACAAGTAATGTAGTGGATAAGTGTGATGTGTTGAGCAAAGTAATGTAGTGGATAAGGGTACTGTGTTGAGCAAAATGATGACAGGGACAAGTAATGTAGTGGATAAGGGTACTGTGTTGAGCAAAATGATGACAGGGACAAGTAATACAGTGGATAAGGGTACTATGTTGAGTAAAGTAATGGCAGGAACAAGTAATGTAGTGGATAAGGGTACTGTGTTGAGCAAAGTGATGATATGGACAAGTAAAGTAGTGGATAAGTGTACTGTGCTGAGTAAAGTAATGACAGGGACAAGTAATGTAGTGGATAAGTGTACTGTGTTGAACAATGTGATGACAGAGACAAGTAATGTAGTGTACTGAGCTGAGTAAAATGATGACAGGTTCCAGTATCTCATGCAACTCCCTGGGACGAATGCTTAGAGAATGTTTTTTTACAGCCTTAATCATTCTGAAAATTGCTACATCCTTACAACGCTTCGTGCTGTTAAAGTATCATAAATCCATTTTGACTTACAGAATTATTCGGTTAAAATGAGAATATTTTGTCCTAAACAATAACTTTTTTTCAGATCTTGTCTTGATTAATAATCATTTCATAATGCTGTGGAAGCTACATTGAGATATATCCAAATTCGATAAGCATAGCTTATGGCGAAGTGCCTCGAACAACCAATGATTTGCAAGCAAATTTCGAGACACTGACTGGCCGATATAGTTTGTTTGCAAGAATAACCGTAACCAGTGCGCAATCTTGATAATTTCTGTGCATTATATAACATATTGAAGAGCTGATTTCTTACGGTATCCAGCTGAATAATGCCATCTGACTGCCGGTAATCTTCTGCGTCCTGCTGTATGTTCGCACGGAAAACAGTAGAAGAAATAAAAGCATGCCGTGGAATTTGAACTTGTTACTCTTGCTTGACAGGTGGCCATTTGTATCATTAGACTAAATATGTAACAAAACAGAGAATCAGATTTCTTGGCCTTAATGCTTATGTATATTGCGCGCAGTGAAAAACGAATCTTTCATTATTCATTCAACTGAATTATCAAACTTTATTTTGGAAAATCCATTAATTCACCTGCTAGCATGAAATCAAAGAATTTAGTGAGCAAAACATGATATGTGAACACACTGCCTGAAATGAACCGGAACGGTGCAAAGCCTACCCCTACAGTGGCAGAAGACTATAT
This sequence comes from Megalonaias nervosa, assembly GCA_016617855.1. Lineage (NCBI taxonomy): Eukaryota > Metazoa > Mollusca > Bivalvia > Unionida > Unionidae > Megalonaias > Megalonaias nervosa. The sequence continues at coordinate 23,033 of JAECUM010034089.1, forward strand.
GGGGCTATTTTCCGAATACCTACGGTACGAAGATTTTTTTTTTTTTTTTAGACGCTACTGTCAATCAACAGTACAAATTAATAATAATAATAATAATAATAATAATAATAATAATAATGAAAAACTCCCAAACAAAGAATCTAATAGCGATTAAAACAAACTTTGCGCTTGGTATGCAAATGAAGTTAACGCGAACATCATGAGGTTTGCAATGCAGTGGGAGTGCTAAATTCTAAATTTTCCTAAACATTTGTTTGTAATATGGCACCATTTCATTGAGCATAAGTAAATAAAAACTGAGTTGCAAATTTGTTTGTCATATGTGCGTACAATATGTCTAATTAAATAATATAATCATATTAGTGCATTAAAAAAACAAAAAACAAAAAAACAAAAAAAAAAAACAAACAAAAAAAACAACAATTCAGTGGCAAAGATAATACGTTAGTAGTAAATAATATCCATGTAGGCTTCATACAGATTTATCCATCAAAGACTTAAATATGCATTCTAATCAGTATCCAGGGCGTGTCTATCCATGGTCACGCAATAAACTGTACAACTGCCAGTTAAAATAACAACTTTATTTGTTTATTTTTATGATTGCCTCGGAACTTATGTGGTATTCGATGAAAGAAGAACGTATTTTCTTATGTGAAAAATACCAGGAAATGCAAGAACTATTCGATTATTTCTTAAATAAGAACAAAATATTATGTAAACGATCGTGCCATCTGCAATATCCGCAATGGTAATTAGAAATACGAGATATCTGCAATGGTAATTACAAATATGAGATAATATCTGCATTGGTAATTACAAATATGAGATAATGTCTGCAATGGTTATTGCAAATATGAGATACAGAAAACAAACTGACGAACCAGACAACAAATATAATTTGGGAATCAAATGTCCAATTACAACACTTTATACTGAAAACGATCATTTAAATCATTCTGACAAAAATTGAAATAATACCATTACATTAGCAAAAGTACCCTACCAACATTTGGAATAACAATTAAACACGAAAGACAATAGAATCACATATCACAGAAATGTAAATTAGAGATCTGCAATTATTTATATGGTAAATGTATTTAATGGAAGCATAACTGAATCACCAATAAATTAAGGGTATATCTACAATCTATATTCGTCATTTTTTACTTTGGTATGCAACCCTGACTATACACCGATAACATCTGTTGCATCATCCAACTGTCCGTATTTTTAGGCGTTCAGATTGGTACGGTCGAGGGAGTTAAAGGTTTGTTGATCAATATCCGCCGCCGCATATGGACCCATTCTTGCATTTCTCACAGAGGTCACTGCGGTGAGGTTTCTTGGGATTAATTTTGCGCTCGGTGCATATGCATTTTTGTTGTCCGCACGTTGAGCATATGATGGACTGTACCTTGTAGGGACTGACTGCTATCCGGCAACGTTTACATTCTTGTTGGTAGTAACCCTAATTATAATAACATTAGAAACAAACATCAGAAAAAAAATCAAAATCAAAATAAAATAAAATAAAATAAAAATAAAAATAATAAATGGAATTATGTTTGTTTGAAACACATATCCCTACTCTCATACACCTAAATGTTAGCCTTCTGACTTAGTACATGGGGTTAAGGATGGATTCATGAACCAGTGTCAGCTGCGCATGTGCATTTGTCCTGTCAGGTGCATTTGTATTTATATAATGCATATTACAAGTAATATTAGTGCATGCATGCAACATCGTACTTTTGAAGAGTGAGAGGTCCATTTATTACTGATTTGTCTGTGCGTCGTTTTTTTTTTCTCTCCGACAACTGGTATATATTTGGTATAGAATGGGGATCTCTAAGAATTATTCAATAAGACCGAGGGGCTAAGTCCCATATATCATGACCCCACCCTCACACGCACCTACCCCGGTGCAAATGTGGGTCATACATATAAATTCCTATTTTCATGCTGTACGTCTACAAAGGGTCGGGACCTCAGCAATTTCTATATTATGACCAGTTTGATTTGGTTTTTTGGGGTTAAATGCAATTTTCCGTTCATAATAGGCGGCAAACATATCTGGTCGAAGAATAACCCCGGAAGACCCCGGGAAGAATCACCGACCCACAGGCAGCTACTGGCAAGTTTTCACACTTAGCCATGTTGGCCGAACCGGAACTCAGATTCACGCGGACAGATGTGAGCACCTAAAGATCACTTGGCCACCCAAGTCTAAGTCTCCAGGGGTGGTGAAACATCGCCAATATATAACCCCTATGAGTTTACCTTTCATTATCTGCAACCGTTTATAGGGTTATGGGGAAAGGGTCTCCAAACGTTCTAATATATCATCCAGAAGGTAAACCCCTAGCTTAGGGAGTCTCCTTGTGAATTAATGTTGAGTAAGCACTTGTTTTCTTGATGTAATATTGTTCATGGTTATATATTTAAGAAGTGTTGTCACAATATATCTCTCACAGTACTCAAAAACTTATTCAAGTTTCAAGCTTCTACGTTCAGTGATGTAAGAGGAATTCAGTGGTATTACTGACGTACGGAAGAACGAATTGTATTTCAATATGCCCCTCCTACCTAGAGAGCACGGGGATACTGATACAACTGTTACAACAACAACAACAACTGCTACTACTACTATTACTACTACTACTAATAATAATAATAATAAATGATGACAATGATTTTCGTAATCATAGCAAACGAAAAGACCAATGTGGAAGATCATCTGGCTCATATTGCCTTAAGAACTAATTGTTGTAGTTTCTGGTGTTCGTCCTTCAATGACCGTGACATCACTAACTAGTTTTGTTTCTGTGAGCACACGAGTTGCCTGTCAGATTAATTTGTACTCTGATCTGAGTGTGATACTGAGGAAAGGAGATGCCGCTTGGTGTTGCCTAATCAAGAGAGTACGTGTGTTTCAATTTCCAGAATTATACAGGTTAATTCCTTATACAGATGGTGGGTTTGGATAGTTTCGTATTTTGACACCTCCCTAGATCTTCGGTTTTATTTGTAAACTGATGACTCAGCGCCCCACACTTCTGCGAGTAGTCTGCCAAAGACCACACTTGCTTTGGCAGTTCTGGCATTGATTTCATCATCGTTGTTGGCTGCACGTGACATGTACGGTTGAATGGGTGTACTTGTCCACTGTCTGATGTTTGTCCATTCGGTTTGGTGGTACGCTCTACATTAGGACTTCATGATGCAGTTTGGTACATCACCTCTGTCTTCTTCATACACAATTGTTACAAGCTGATGAGAAATGGTCCATGCTCTGTTGCACGTTGGACTCGGATTTGGCATTCAGAGAATATTCCTCAGCAATTAGGAGGTCACGAACAGTCTCTTTTTGTAAACTTTATCTTCGCCCGTAGTTTCCTCAGATCGAAGGGCGTGTCATCAGTCAATTCACAGCCTTGCTTGACTCCACTGATGGCTGGGAACGGTTCAGATGTCTCATCGTTGTCCACAAAGTGAGAGCGCATGCCATCATAGAATAACGGAGCTCTTATGATGAATTTCACTGCGTAACCAAATATTGTCATGAACTTCCAGAAGTTCCCACGATTAACTGCATCAATTGTCAGGTCGATGAAAGTCGTGTACATGTTGAGTTCTGTTCCTGGCATTTATTCTGGAGTTGATGAGCTATTGTACCTCATCCGCTTGTACAAGAAAACCAAAAATGCATCCTCAAATTTCCCATGTATAGTGCATTGACTGGAAGAGTTCAGTCAGGTTTGGAATCATGTGCGAGCCTCCAGTCTTGTAGACTTCTTCTGATATAGCATCTGCCTCCAGATGTTTTGCCATTTGACCACAGGTCAATTGCTTTCTCAGCTTCGGTCAGCGTTGCAGGATCAGCAAGTGATATGTTGATTTCCACTTTGGGCAGCCAGTCAGTTACCTCCACACTAATAAATGACTGTTGATTGTAGATGCTGTTGAAGCGTTTTGCCCATTTTTGTATTATCTTTTCTTTATACGTGCACACTGTGGTGCACTCAGCATTGGAGATGTTCCGGATGACTTACTAAGTCAGTCTTTACCTACTATTGTAAGTAACAGTAGACGGTACTACATGTGACTGTTGACCAAGAGTGGACTGCTACACTTGAATGCATCTAGAAAGTCCTTTCTGACGGACTTGGCGACCGAGCAGATATGCTGTGAAGGAAAATGGCAATAACTGTTTGTGTAGCGCAGGACGTAAGCTCAGGTGCAATATGGCCCGATGACCATCCGCTACATCTAGATTTGTCTTCAGACACGTCGACATTGTCGTGCCACTGGATTCAGAAAGGCGTGTGCGCGAGAGTGAAGGTGTCTGAGTAACTTTCCCGCATTTGAATCTAACTCACACTCGTCACGACATCACCAACCCCCTCCCGGACCACCTGTTGTAGTACCTGACCACGTAATTCTTCAAAGAAGAAAATTCAAAGGCAAGACGCTTTGACTATACTGATTTGCATCAGCTTTATTAGCTGTATTGATCGGCACATTCGTACAAATAAAACGCCTTGTTACAAATGTGCTTTCCGTCAAACCATGTAGCCTAAATAAACCCGTTTCGAAATTTCATCAATTAATTATGGTGACGTCAATTGTATTTGATATCAGACCAGCATTATAATTATTGAAAATTCTGTAATATGCTCTCTCTCTCTCTCTCTCTCTCTCTCTCTCTCTCTCTCTCGCAATCGCAACCATATGCTCACTAGTATAAATTTAAAGATCTTTAGTTCCAGGACGCTTCGGATCAAATTTAGTCATAACCGGAGCTATCCTTGAGACAAATTTGCTGATAATTTTTAGAAGTATTTTATAAATATTATGTATTGTTTGTTTGATTAGGATATGGAACCATTTTGCATCGTTCGTCATTAATTCAAATTCCAATGACCTTTATACCATAGTGCGTCTCTTCGTATTTGTGTAAATGAATTAAGCGTTTTTAGAGAATATCTAGTTTTTCTGTCTTTTAATTTCAGCAAGATTTAATTGTGGATCAGAATTATTTTTGTAACGGTAAAGGTCTTGATACGTGGATTCTGTTTACTGTAGTAGGTTGAGCTGTTTCTGAGAATATTAATAGAACAAGCCTGAAATTTATGAAAAGTTTCGAGAAAAGGAGTCCGAGTTTCGTTCGAGTAGGCGTTCAAACTTTGCAGGCGAATTTCAGTGGAATGAATTATCTAGAGCTGAAAAGTTTATGCAAGTGTCATCAGATGTTTTCTTAAAACTTTGTCTCAAACATTCGAAAGTTATGTAAATACTAGTGTTGACAATGACGCAAGTCATATCATGCATGATTTACTACAACAACTACTACTACTACCAATCCTGCAAGTACTACTGCTATTACTACTACTATTACTACAAAAATAACACCATCAAAACAAGCAAATTCACTGAACATATGCCCAAGTTCTCCTTCGCCCCATGTGTTGAAAATCTTTGACCATTATATGAACTATAGCTTGGAATATCGTGCTCAGCTCATTTCCTGGTAGTGATATATACTAATATATGCACCAAGTTTCATGTGTGTACTTGAATGGGCTTCAAAATTATTAAGCTGCAGCAAAACATTGTATGTAAGTAATTTGATCTGTATCCTTGACGTTAAAGATACAGTAGTTGATGTGATGCCCAAGTTCATCCCACTCTCCCAAGCAATCATAGTTACAAGATAGAAGGAAAAAAATCCAAAGAAATCGTGACCTCTCAATTTTGATCTTGAAATAAGGTTTGAATTACTGACTGGCATTTAACAGCACATCAATACATGAAAGGCTATATCGTGCCTAGGGAATTGAAATAGAGCGTTTTGCTCAGAGACACACCACGTCAGCCAACCTGAGTTGGTCTGGTTAGGATTCGAACACGAACCATTCTGGTCGTGAGTTGAGCACGTTAACTACTGAGCCAATGCGACAATTCACCGTGACACAACCAGCCTACAAAACTAGGATATCTAATGTGTTACGCCATATATGTATGTGTCCCAAGTTTCATTTGTGTATTTTAAATGGCATCGAATTTCAAGCGTGACCTAAAAAGTATGGCGGAGGGACAATTGGATAACGACCCTGACTTTAAAAACAAAATAAACCCTTATAACATTACCACTACACTGCCACCACACCCAGTCTTTGTAAGTGGTAACCTCATAATACCAGTTACAGGGCGAAATTGTTTTGTTCCGACACTGATATTAAAAACAAGATTCATTATGGTTTCATAGTAATAATATCCCGATTATCTTTGATGTATAATTTGATTCGTATAGAATTAATCATACAATCCAGCAATTTAATTATTTAAAACAGGGAGATGAACCTAATGGAGTCTCCATGAGAATTTTAGTTTTACTCTTCTAGAATAAGAATTTACGTGCTATGTTATCCGTGGGTATTAAAGTTTTCGATAGGCGAATATGTAAATAAAAACACTGACCTTCAAGATATTATATATGTCTGTTTGTTGTTCTTTGCTCTATAAATAAAATGCATTTAATTTCTAGTTTAAATCAGATGACTGCGGTAAACAATCGATAAACAGACGCCATGTAGATTCCAGATTATGCAAGGGGAGTTGCTCTGAAATGGTGGTAATACCGAACAAAATGTTTACGATGGCATATACTTCTCATAATGTTGGAACTTGATCTATATGTAACACAAAGTGCAAAGCAACTTGAAAAATGGATGCTTCTTCCATGGCACTCATTCTACCACCGTGTCGTCCAACAGAAACTCATCAGAGAGAATTAAAGAAATGCGTCTCTAACCACCTATGACAGGGAACGGATGAGTAGCGCAGGGATTGTCGCTGTGATTGGACCACCAACATGAGCATGAAAGTAATTGTCGGCCTCCAGCTGTTTAAGCAACTCCCAGTGTTTCAGTTAAAAGTATTAAATCGCGAACAACTAATTTTTAAAGTCAAATCCTGTCAATTGCGAAAGCCACCAGAAAACAACCGTCCATACTTCACATTTTGACTCTTATTTGCTATCCTCCTTAGATTCGATTTCTTGGTTCTAGACAAATACGATCTAACTCTTACATAACATCATTGGACATTATCAGGCGACAAACTGGTTAACCGATTTTCTACAGTGATAGCGATTTTATGAAGATGTCGGATATATTTGAGAGCATGGGGTACGGCCATTATTTGGAAACTGATATTCATTGGTGTATTTTTAAAATAGTGTACACATCAGCAATAGTTTTTGTTTGATGCCATAGGAAAAACGTAATTGTTGTGTAAACTGGACGCGCTCTGGGCCGTAGCCGCTAAATAAATAACTCTGCTATCTGGCGATTTACCATCCAATTTTTGGATATTATCCCTACACGGACCAACTCCGAGGTCACGTCTGTACGTTAAGAGCAGAGGCGAAACGAGGGTGTGGCAAGACACCGCACGTGCCGTGGGCGCCACTTGAAGGGGGGGGGGCCGCAAAATCGGTGAGCAGAACATAGTTTTTTTTTATAGTTTCAAAGCTTTGATAGGGGCGTGGTTTTAGTTCTTGCCGTGGTTCTTGCCGTGGGAGCCACTTTTTAATAGGGGCGCAATTATAGTTCATGCCGTGGGCGCCATATGTCCTCGCTACGCCTCTGGTTAAGAGCAACAAATTAGTTCCAAACACGTGACTCCATTTACTTTGTTAATTTTCATGACTTCCTGAAGTCAATCCAGTATGTCTCTTGGAAGTAATTTTAAACTAAGCACAATTCTTTCAAGAAAGTGCGTTAATATGTGCTTTTGTAAAGTGTAAAATTGCCGATGCTTATTGGAGCACTTCCGTTGTAAAATCTTCATTTCGGAGGTGAGTAGCTGTGCACGCTGTAGGCTCTTCAACTTCGGAGGTAAGTTAATTTTGCTTGTTGTTCGCAATCCCATAATGCCTAAATAGTAGTGATCTGTTTTGAAAAACACCCGAAATTGTGCAGTTTGAACTGGATGATGAAAGTTGATGTTTCTGCGTGGAAACTATATCGGTGGTGTCACTCTTGCAGCGGCACGTTGCAAAGCAGGAGTCTATCTTGAAATGAAAGTTTCGAATAAGGAAGGAACCACTACGGGATATTGCGGTACTGCTTCTTACAAACATTTATATTGTCTGCAATTAAACATCGTGAACTAAAAAGCTAGTAAGTTGCCAAAAATTGCGTGCATCATGGATATTACACACACCATATATATATATATATATATATATATATATATATATATATATATATATATATATATATATATATGCGCAGAAGCAAGTGAGGGCAAGGTATCTGGTACTGTAGGGCTAATTTATCATAAAACATACTCATTGTACTACCAACATCGTATAAATTCATATCCCTATCATATACTAAAGTCCATACGATACAAGCAGATAAGTAATTGGAACGATACCCGCCATGTTAAACAGAATTTATTCGTTTGACTTTCACTTTCATTTAAATTGGTGGTGGTAATTGGGGGTGGGGAAGAACTCTCTTACACTGATTTGTAGAAAATAAATCAATAATTATGTCCATCATTAAAATAGAATAAAAATATATCGTAACAAGTAATACAAATACCTTCCGCTTCTTCTGCTTGTACGTTTTTCTTACATGCATTTTCAATACAAAATGATATTTTATCGATTTTTACGTACTCACAAATGCACGTACATGTATTATGGGCTTGAAACTTGTTTTGTCTTTCACAGTAACTCATTTATTTAGTATTACAAAATTTATTACAGTGTTCTTTATGTACTGTATATACTGTATATGCAAGATGGCTTCAAGGTAGATTAGTTCCTGTCAGTGGCGTAGCTTGGGGAGGGCGGGAGAGGGGGACAGTTGTCCCCGGGCGCCATGTGCCAGGGGCGCCAAAATGAGGAAAATACAACTATTCGTTATCTCAGATGCACTCGAATGGGGCGCCAAGTTTATGTTTTGTCCCTGGGCGCTAAGTAAGGGTGCGCCAAGTTTATGTTTTTTCCCTGGGCGCTAAGTACCCTCGCTATGCCCCTGGTTCCTGTAACTGAGTTTACTCCTCAATAAAGTCTGTATTTTTTTTATTATTATTTTCATTATAGACGAAAAATTCTTGTCAAAGCGATAACTCCACCGTGCCCATTCCTGTCCTCACCCCAACAAAACAAAAATTTACATGGTCGATCCTTTAATCAGCATCTTAAATTATGATGAACAGTTGAAACCTTAGCGCAGTATTTCGAGTAATGTTACAGATAAAGGCATTTACTTTTCAAGATCTTGCTTGCCTTCGAGATGTCACAGGCAATGAAATTAACTTCTCAATGTCTTGCTTCGCTTGCATTATCTAGCTAGCGTAACGTATGAAATATTTGACTGAAAATCTTGTAATCAATTTTATGTGCATTTTAGGTCTATAAAAAGAGGACAGGCGCAAAATATAGAAGCTGTCGGCGATTTGGATTAGTAAGTGGCCTAACATACCCCGACTGTTACAAAAATTATGAGTGAGAGAGAGAGAGAGAGAGAGAGAGAGAGAGAGAGAGTCCAGATATCTGTCAGTTTTTATGTTTAATCCAGAAGACACCCTAGTTTTTGGATTTTGAGCGGAGTGGGGCAGGTGGCGAAGGTCGACGTACTTCAACTTGCCGGAATAAAAATTTTCATAGGGACAGGATGTATTTTTGCACCACATGGTACGCGAAATGTTGCCTATTAGCCTGGTCCCTCTCCACCCCCTCTCTCTTCCATCTCCATCTCTCCTGTGACAGGACCCGTTCATGATTTTTATATGGCGACGGAGGAAAACGGTCAGCAGTGATATATCAAGAGCGATAGCAGGGAACATGTGCAAACCATTAGGTGTCTGTATCCCTCAAAATTTGATAAACAACATACATTTGATTATTACGATGATTATCTGACCAGGTGCAAGTCCTGAATTTTGGCCGATACTCCTAAACGAAATTATTTCGAGCGCACGTCGTTGTAGTCGTTTAGCATATTTAGTGTTGGCATGGAGATGTACGACAGAAAATCTGTTCATAAGGATTTTATAAAACCTTGGGTATTAGCATCATATCAAAAGTACGTTTCCATATGGAAGCCAGCTCTGCCAAATGACCTTGTAGAGTCACCATCTGAACCTGTAAAGGGGACCTTAGGTGCAAACTACGGTTTGTAGACCCCACTTGACTATCACATTTAATCGGAGATTTCTATGTGAATAAATTTGTCAAGCTGGTATAGGGAAAATGTACATCTCTGTCATCTTTATGAAAATTCAATTTCTTTTTTCTTTCTGAAGGTATACGTCTCTCTCTCTCTCTCTCTCTCTCTCTCTCTCTCTCTCTCTCTCTCTCTCTGTTATTAAATTCATATGTTAGCTAGAAGAGGGAAGCATAGAACTGTATAGATATTTGAAGGAGGTGTAGTAAATCCTCCGTGATTATTGTATAAGAAATGGAAAGGAAGTAGGAATTTTTATTCTTACATTTCGTGTGTATTTTTTTTTTTTAAGTAACAAACACAACTTACGCATCCCTTGCTGTAGACATGAGAACTCTCCCAATCGGCGTTGCACTTGCTGCATTTAAAAAAGCCGTACATTCGTTTTGAGCTCATTTCTCCACTACCTGGTCTGCTTCGGATTCTGTCGTGTGGTCTCTAATCAAATTAGGTAGTTATTTTTGCAATATATAATGACTCACGTACCTTAATACTTCCTCAATCATTTGACTATGATTGGCCTATGAAAAAACGAACAAATAATGAAACAATGTGATAATCTCTGCTGTGGTTCACATACGTGTTCCTAGTTGACGTCACTGTTGATTATAGCATGTGTTTATGCAGTATTTCATGTATAAATATGTGCCTTTGCGAAAAGGTAGTATTCTCGTTGTCTTCCTTGAGAACCTAATTTCCATGGAAATGCCCTAACATTTTAACCTTTCTTTTTTGTCCATGAACTTTTGTCCTATTACATTTTAATTTTAATTTTATTTTTTTATTTAGTTGAGAATGTTACAAAATATTTAATATCTTAAAAAGAAGTACTGATGCAGTTTTTGCATTACAAGAAAACATTTCTACTTTCATTCTTGGTTTCCAGAAAACTTATATTGTCTGCATGCATGGCCCTATTGCCACGATAGGATGATTGAATTGCATTGATTTTAATCTAGAAACCAAAGGATTTGTTGAGAACCTTTTGAACCGGAAATAATAAAATATTTTCGGGATGGGTTGGTAAAGATATCCAAGGTGGCACAATTTTTGGAACTTAGAATTTTACAGTATTTCCAACACGATTCTTGGCTGGTTCTAGGTGAGTACGAATACCTATGCCAAAAGGTGGAATGAATTTGGTGTTTTGGGAGTACAAATGTTTGTTATTTCGGCTTAAAAAATACACTGGATGAGGGATTATATGAGATTAGAAACAGTTTGTAGTTTGAAGATTCAGTTTCATTCGTCTGAAATAAAGTGACGATTCATTTCCCTCAGCGTATATCCTTTCTGAGAAGGATTACGTGCACCCAAGCAAAATTTCTGATCTAGCACTTCTGATCCGTATACAGTCAAGCAATTATCCAGTTTAGCTCTTTACTAGAGACATATAATCTAAGCAAGACCTTGCCTGTTTTAGCCATGACTCATAATAAATTTAATGCTTTTTGACATTAATGTTAATGTGATTCCCTACAAACATGTACATTCCGACGTTCGACTGCGCTACTTTGCCTATATCGGTAAAGACTCCGTTCTTGAATATCCCAGATGACCCTTTCATCCTTAATTCTTTGCAGTACTTTTTACTGCCAGAATAATGACCACCACAAAAATGTCTTCAACGGTGGATGATTTCTGTCCCAATACTAACATTACTTGACCACAGGTCAAGACCAAGCTACAGCATTGATACGTGCAAAGCCTGTGCAAGCAACCACCTAAACCGAGAGTGAAGTATAAAACTCAACTAGTCTGGTCTATCCAGCAGAATGACAAATACGAAATCCAACGTTTCAAGGAAAGAACTGATTAAATCTAGTCCACGAAAAGAGCAGAAAACCACTGACCTGAAGAGCATATTTATTGTGTGATACATAAGAAACCCAGTTCTACTTGCAAAAACAGGTTAAATTCGACCCACCAGACGATCAGGAGACAGATATCACTAATTGACACCACTCGCTTCCATCGAAGAGGCTAATCTTCGGCACATCAATTTTTTTTTCTTTTATGGAATAATGTTTAAGGCTGGCTCACAAGTTTAAACGAATAATAATATCATTTTCCTTTAGCAAGAACATACCTTTTAAACTTTTATTTTTAGGATGTTCAAGATATTTTCAAATCTGTATGTGTCTTCTTATTTGTCGTATAGATATAATTCTTCTTCGCAAGACTTGTCTTCTCTATCTGAATACTAACTCGGTAAGATCAATGAAGTAAACTTTTGCAAATATTATGTAAATAGTTTGATATTCTGACTGGTTGACCAGGTTGGAAATTAGGAGTTCCAAATTTATCCCGTGTTACATAGACTGAGTTACTTTTCCTTGCTCGCTTGAGTGTCATGTCTATTGATGTATGGTAGATGTTATTGTATCCATAAATTAGTTTTGCATATCTTTAATTAGGCGTTCTCTCTTTGAAGATTTCTCTGAAAGTATCGAAGTCTTCTACCATTGTGTATTTTTCTAGCCCAAACATATTTTGATAAAATATCAATGTCACAATTTACCTGTATCTACCATTGTATTTTTCAAATGCTGCGTCTAAAATGTATGATATGTGTTATGCAAAAGCCCGTTTCCAGGTAAACATTTTCCTGCTTGCTTGTGTAATATGTGGGTAGCTTGTTCAGTTAACTATTGTTCAATTCAGTGTTTCATTTTATATTTATCCATTATAGTTGCTTCTCACAGTTGATAGATATTGTAAAAACAACTGCACTTTTATGATGAAGTAAAAACACCTTTATTATTGTTATTTTTCAACCGTCTAAAACGGTATTAAATGTCAAAAGAATATTTTACTCTTTGTAAATTTTCTTTGGCTTTATCAACAAGCCAAACTGACAATGGACAAGGAAAATATCGTCTTCAGCTTTATGGAACATTTCTTCAAACCTTCAAACGTATGAATAATTTTAGATGTATGTCAATGTTTGCCATGCATTTGGTTGACTCAACATCAGCTACTTCGTATACTGATTTACCATGTACTGTTTTTATCCGAGTTTGGGGAAGGGGCTGTTGTTTTTTCTCTATGAATTCTGTCTCTTTCTTATTTGCTCGTTCTAGATTCAACTTGTCCAGTTTACGAGCTCTCGTAAGTTTTCTATATTTAGCCGAATAAAACATTGTACATTTATTCACGTCAAATACTGAATTTATTCATTCTTTATATTGTTTTGCCTTGTGGATTAATCATGCTTATCTCTGCATCATCATCATTAAATGTAACTTGTAAATCTTAATTATTTTAAATCATTGCAGGACATATTTGTTAAGCCTCGTGTCAACAAATAAATATTTATATTGTTGCAGATATTATGTTTTAAACACTGCTAGTTCTTGCTAGAATTTTATTCCATCTGAACTTGTAAATAAATGCGCACAATCTCTTGATATTGAGGTTGTGCTTTGTGAGATACCTTTCGCCTCTCTGACAAATATTGAATCTATCACAATTTAGAATTGTGCCATTATTTATATTGATACAATTTCTTTAACACTCTACTAAATTCCATTCAAGCGATTAGAATGTGGTCAGGAACTAAAATGTGTTGGCTGTTTTCGAAATGTATCAATGTTCTAGATAAGGGTACAAGGGTGTTCAGTTGGGTTTTCAGGTTGACCGTTTTAGATATGTATTAGTGTTTTAGGTATGTCCTCATGAAAGCGTACTATGATGCATAAGCTGGTTTAAACCATTGACTGTAGTAATTTGTGTGTGTTCTGTGTATGTTTTTGTATTGTGTTACGTGTCAAAGCTCGTACAAAGTAACAAAGAAAAGACTGAAGCCAACAAGTTTTGTAAAATTTAACAACAATAATTTATTTCCCTAGTAAAAAAGGTAAATTTATGAAAAAGGACTTACAGTTTGTGAATCTAATCCAAAAATTAATCCTAGAATTTAAAAATATAAGTCCTATCACTAAAACGTTCTAATTGAATCAAAGTTCGAATCCCAATGAAGTTCCAAGATGGAAGGCGATGACGTCTTCTATATCCTGTTCTGTCTTGTCTCAACAGTTCCTTGTTGAATTTTATGAATCAAGATTAATATTCCGGTTTTAGAATTCCGAATAATTTCCAATAAATGTCCTTGTCAAATAATTTTGATGAAGAAGAGCACTTGTATGTTTTTCAGAGAAATTAATTACTAATTCCGAAAACTAGAAAAACTTAACTCAAACTGATCACAACACAAAATACCTCTGAGCTGCGAAGGTATCAATTTACGACTGACTATTTCACTACAAAATATCTGTTTTAACTCTTAATTAAAACGCAGTTTAGACCCCGTGATGGGTCACGTGATCACTTAGTCCGAACAAAGCAGTAAAGTAATATGTCAATTAGCAAGTAGGCTATTTACAGGTTCGATTGTACTGAACGAATCTTACTATAAGATTCAATAATAAAAAGTTGTTTACAAATTAGAGTTGACACGCAAGCCAAGAATGACCTTGATTACAACCAATGATTTTCACTCTTTGTTTACCAATTTTGAATCAAGGTCAGGAACTAGGTCAGCTAAAAATATAATGTAACAATACTACTGCGTTTTAATCAGGTCAAAACAGAAAACTGAATTTCCCAAAAAAAAGTCAAATCTAGTGAATAAAGTTATCATTACAATAACATGCAATGAAATAAAATAAAATAAAAAAGAAATTTAAAACTAACACACAAGTAACTTAATTACATATACGTAACTCTTCCCCCATAAAGAAAAAGAAAGATTTATATAATAAAGCTTTCTTTTTATCATATGTAAGGTATACATGAGGCAAAACAAAACTACATAAGAAGAACTCTTATGAATTATACAAAGTGTACATGAAATAATATTTCTATACACGGGAAAGTGCATCTGCAATTGAATTGTCTTTTCCTTTGATGTGAAGGATGCGGGAGGTCGTGGGTTCGATCCCCCGGCCGAGTCATACCAAAGACTTACAAAAATGGTACTAACAGCTGCCTCGCTTGGCGCTCAGCATTAAGAGGTTAGTGTTAGGACTGGTCGACCTGGTGTCAGGATAATGCGACTGGGTGGGACATCATGCTGCATATCTGCGTCATGATGCCCCAGTGCTATACATCACTATAAACTGCCACACTGCAGACATCGTAGCGATATAACTGAAAAATTGTTAAAGCTACGTTAAAAATCCAAATCACACACACACACACACACACACCCTTGATGTGCCTGATGTCAAGATTATATTCCTGTAACAACAAACTCAACCTTAATAATCTTTGATTTTTATTTTTCATCTTGTCAATGAAAGTAAGGGGGTTGTGATCACTAAACACAACAACCGGAGAAGGAGCTGAACTAAGGTAAACTTCAAAAGGTTGTAATGCCAAAATTCAAGCCAACATTCCTTCTCGATTGTTGAGTAATTTCTTTGGTGCTTATTTAATTTCTTCGAAAAATAGCACACTGGATGATCAACACCATTTCTATCTTCTTGAATCAATACTGCTCCAACCCCAACATCACTTGCATCAACAGATGGTTTAAATGGTTGACTGAATTTTGGAGCTGTAAGAACTGATGCACTTTTAAGCATCGACTTTAACTTGTCAAAAGCCTCCTGACATTTCTCAGTCCAAAGACACTTCTTTTTCTTGCTCAACAAGTTTGTCAGGGGTTCAGCAGTATTACAAAAATTGGAACAAACTTTCCGATAGTATTCAGCCATACCTAAAAATCTCATCAGTTGCTTTTTACTGACAGGCACAGGGAAATCAGAGATAGCCTTGACCTTAGAATCTATAGGTTTAACTTGTCCATGTCCCACAATATCTCCTAGAAATGTTACACAAGCACGGCAGAACTCACTTTTGGATAAATTAATTGTCAAATTCACATCAGTGAGTCTATCGAAGAATTTCCGAATTGTTGCAAGATGTTCTTTCCAGGTGTCGTTGTAGATGATGACATCATCAATGTAAGCATCAAAATTATCTAGACCAGAGGGAATCATATTCATCAAACGTTGAAACGTACTTGGGGAACCCTTCATCCCGAACGGCATTGCTTTATATTGATAGAGTCCATC
Organism: Megalonaias nervosa; assembly: GCA_016617855.1. Lineage (NCBI taxonomy): Eukaryota > Metazoa > Mollusca > Bivalvia > Unionida > Unionidae > Megalonaias > Megalonaias nervosa. Next base: position 39,366 of record JAECUM010034089.1, read on the forward strand.
TGGAGTCACGAATGTCGAAATTTCCTTTACCCTTTCCTTTGGAATTTGCCGAAATCCTTTCAGAAGGTCAAATTTGCTGATATACTTAGCATATCCAATTTTATCAATGCAGTCATCGATTCTTGGTAATGGAAATGAATCTGTTTTTGTCACACTGTTCACCTTCCTATAATCAGTGCACATACGGAAAGTTTTATCTGGTTTCGGAACAAGTATACATGGTGAACTCCAGTCACTTTTACTGGACTCTATGAAATCATTCTCCAGAAATTACTGAATTTCCTTTTTCAAGTATTCCTGTTTGAGAGGGCTCATCCTTTATGGGTGTTGTTTCATAGGTTTAGAATTCACAATTTCAACGTCATGAAAAATTTTGTTTGCCCTTGTAGATATATCTGGAAATAAGTGCTCATATTCAAATAATAACTGTTTAAGTTCATTCCTTTCTTTTTTTGTAAATGTGAAAGTTTCTGGTCCAGATTATTCATAACTTCCGAATTCCGAAGATTTGTCGCTCCAAAATCAGTAGAGTCCGATTGAATTCCTTCGCACATCCTCGGTGAGTGGGACAGGTACAACTAAATTAACTGCATGATTTACCTGGCTATCTCTCTCAATATACTAGTACTCCTATAATTTATTTAGATCAGAATACTTTTATTATAATTTAACTCATTCATTTTCTTCTTTGCTTTGTAAGGGCCGTAAAATCTAATTTGAAGAAAATTTTGATGAATGAGCAAGAGAGAATGAACTCTATTACAAGACTCAAAAGTTCTCTCCATTAAAGTTCTGTGAAACCATGATTTCACTTTTGACTTGAATTGCTGAGTGCCAAATTCAGGCATAAGTAGCTGGAAAATTCCAGACATAAAATTTGACCTTTGACCAGATTGAACAGATTTGGGAGGGCCAAATTGAGTAAAAATCTTTATCAAAGCTTTTGCTATAGTTTTGGTTTTAATATTCCTCAAAGGAATTGCCTCTGTGAATCTTGTTGACGCACACATAATGGTCAACAAGTATTGGTTGCCTGACCTGGTCTTAGGTAAGGGACCAACACAATCTACCATTATTCTACTAAATGGTTCGTCAAATGCAGGAATAGGTTGCAGATGAGCCTTAGGTATCTTCTGATTGGGTTTTCCTACCGTTAGACAAGTATGACAAGATCTGCAGTATTTACAAACATCACTTTTGATTTTTGGCCGATTAAAGTGAGTCAAGATCTTGTGATAAGTCTTATTAATTCCTAAATGACCAGCCAGAGAAGTTTCATGGGCCAAACTAAGTATTTCCTGTCTGTAAGATTTTGGAACTAATATTTGATAGTTCACTGACCATTCATCACCAGCAGGTACCCAGGGAGGTCTCCATTTTCTCATAAGAATTCCATTTTTAATGAAATAACCGACAGGTACTTCAGAGGCTTCAGTTTCACTAATGGCCCTCTGAAACAAACAGGAGATCTCAGGATCTTTTTCCTGTTCGACGACAAGTGATTGTCGTTTGTCACCATGATTAGAAAAAGAGAATGAGTAGTTAAAAGAGGATCACTGTGATCAATACCTTTTGATTGATCCAAACAAGGAGTGAAAGTGATCTCATCAAAAGCCTGACCAATGCATGTGTCAGCTAAAGGAATATTTTCCTTATTAAAATCATTCTCAAGAGCTTTCTTTGCCATAGCTCTAGTAACTGCACAAGCTGGGTATAAATCAGGGAATTCTTTTTCAATAGGATCAACTTTCTGATCCAAACAAGGCTTGTCAGTTACAAGTGGATTAACCACAACCTTGTCTCCAGCTAGGTCGTTGCCTAGTAACAAATGAATGCCCTCAACGGGTAAAGTAGACACTATACCGACTGTCACAGTTTCTGAAACTAAGTCTGATGACAAATTTACAGAATGGGGAGGAACATTAACAAAGCCACACTCTACTCCCTGGATGAGGACACTCTCATTAGAACAGGACGTCTCAGAAAAAGGCAAAGTACCTGATAATAAAAGACTCTGAGAAGTTCCCGTATCCCTTAAAATTTTAAGAGGTATAGGATTGGCCGAATCACCCAAGAGTGATATAGAACCCTTCGACATGAATGGTTCAAAATTCTCCATAATAAAATCAGACTGGGGTTTATGAGACCAAACAAATGTATTGCTTTCAATACATGACCGTGACCTTGACCTCTTAGAAATAAGAGCATTTGGGATAGGTCTATCTTGATCCTGATGCTTATATTTCAATTTGAATCAATCAGAAATGACGTGTCCTTTCTTCTTGCAATAGGTACACGTAGGAAGAGACAAGGATTTGAATCAAGCTTATCAGAAGCTTGATTTTTAAAAGTTGTACCAGACTGAGTTTTAGGAGTCGTATTAGGCTGAAATACTTTTATACCAGTGGACTGCTATGTAAAAGACTTGCTTACAACAGTAACTTTACGAGTTAAGAAATACTCATCAGCGGCAAGAGCAGCATTTTCCAAGGTTTCGATCTGATGCTCTTCAAGACATGTTTAATGTCACTAGGGACACAGTTCTTGAACTCTTCAAGTAATACAAGTTGTTTGATATTTTCATAATCATGTTCAACTTTCTTGGCTAAGCATCACCTCTCAAATAACTGCTCATTTTCTCTAGCAAATTCGACATAAGTTTGTCCAGCTTCTTTTTTATAGTTCCTGAATTTTTGCCGATAAGCCTCAGGAATTAACTCATAAGCCTTTAAGATACATTCCTTAACCAGGTCATAGTCAGAACTTTGCTGTACTGATAGGGATGCAAAGATATCTCGGGCTTTGCCATAAAGTACACACTGCAATAATTGAGTCCAATGCTCCCTTGGCCATTTCAAATTTTCAGCAACTTTTTCAAAATAAGGAAAATAGCTGTGTACTTCTTTTTCCAGAAAAGGGAGCACTAACTTGATATTTTTGAAAACATCAAAAGTAGGAGAGTGTTTTCCTTTTGCCAGCTCTAATTCTTTTAACCGAATTTTAAATTCCCTTTCTTCCTTTTCTCTTTGCATTTGTATTTGCCTATCTGCATTTTCTTTCTCAAACTGCATTTGTCTTACTTCCCTTTCTCTTTCCATTTTTATCTTTTCTATCAGAAAGTGAACCTGTCTTATCTCTAATTCCTACTTTTTTAAGCTGGACTTCCATTTTCAAAATGTCCAAACACTCCTGGGTAAAATTCAAATAATTATCTACTTTTGATGATATTGTGAAAAAGCCTGTTGATTTCACTAAAAATTTCAAACAAGGTGTGAAATAGTACTTGGTATTTAAAATATTCTGAAAACTAGAGGAATTTAAATTTAAAAAAATTTCTGAAATATTTTAGCCAAAATTCATATATCCCGGACGAGCCCCCAATTTTCTTTGGTACGTGTCTAGGCTCGTACAAAGTAACAAAGAAAAGACTGAAGCCAACAAGTTTTGTAAAATTTAACAACAATAATTTATTTCCCTAGAAAAAAAAGTAAATTTATGAAAAAGGACTTACAGTTTGTGAATCTAATCCAAAAATTAATCCTAGAATTTAAAAATATAAGTCCTATCACTAAAATGTTCCAATTGAATCAAAGTTCGAATCCCGATGAAGTTCCAAGATGGAAGGCGATGACGTCTTCTATATCCTGTTCTGTCTTGTCTCAACAGTTCCTTGAATTTTATGAATCAAGATTAATATTCCGGTTTTAGAATTCCGAATAATTTCCAATAAATGTCCTTGTCAAATAATTTTGATGAAGAAGAGCACTTGTATGTTTTTCAGAGAAATTAATTACTAATTCCGAAAACTAGAAAAACTTAACTCAAACTGATCACAACACAAAATACCTCTGAGCTGCGAAAGTATCAATTTACGACTGACTATTTCACTATAAAATATCTGTTTTAACCCTTAATTAAAACGCAGTTTAGACCCCGTGATAGGTCACATGATCACTTAGTCCGAACAAAGCAGTAAAGTAATATGTCAATTAGCACGTAGGCTATTTACAGGTTCGATTGTACTGAACGAATCTTACTATAAGATTCAATAATAAAAAGTTGTTTACAAATTAGAGTTGACACGCAAGCCAAGAATGACCTTGATTACAACCAATGATTTTCACTCTGTGTTTACCAATTTTGTATCAAGGTCAGGACATAGGTCAGCTAAAAATATAATGTAACAATACTACTGCGTTTTAATCAGGTCAAAACAGAAAACTGAATTTTCCGAACAAAGTCAAATCCAGTGAATAAAGTTATCATTACAATAACATGCAATGAAATAAAATAAAATAAAAAAGAAATTTAAAACTAACACACAAGTAATTAAATTACATATACGTAACAATTGGGTGTGAGTATTGACCTTTTGTAACCTGATTCAGAACGTTCTCATATAGGAGTACTAGGATGTTTCAATCGGTATTAACGTGTTGATTGTTTTCGAACGTTCTCGTAAAGGGGAACTAGAATGTTTAAACCGCTTGTAACCTAACTGTTTCAGAACCCGCAAATATTATGCACTTCAGTGACTTTGCGTCACAGTCTGATGATTAGCAGGATTTTCGTGCCGAATGAAAACCTCCTTCAGGGAAACCCTGTTACCTATATATAATTTATATTGTCAGTCGAAAACATAAAATATATCAAAACTGTGCTTTGATGTGATATACGTTTGGTTAAGAACGATGACTAACCTATCAGCCAATCAGCATTTTTCGTGAGTTTTGGTAAGCCTCATTTTGAGCGTTACAATAGTTTGCATGGACCTTTACCAGACCCTCGTGTGGCGAATGTCTCAAGGAGACACGCGAGAGGACTAGCTGAATGAGACTTACTCTTTATGTCCAAAATAATTCTTTATATCAATTTTAACTTTGTCATTGGAAAAATTATGTTTTCTAAGCTAATTTCATGGGTGGGTGGGTGTGTGACTGAGTGGTCTAAAGCGCGCGCCGTTACTGATTATTGCCATCTCACTTCTTTCTGCGTTTGTTCGAGTCTCAGGCTCGGCCGATGTGGGTATGTGGGAAAGCTGCCAGTAGCTTCCCATGGGTCGGTGGTTCTTACCGGGGTTTTCCGGGTTGTTCCTTCACCAGTTATACTGGCCGCTATATATAGCCAGCTTGAGCAGACAAATGTCGTTAAACCCAGCACAACAACAGCAACAGCTTTCATTCTGTTATTTTAAGGAATCGAAAACGAGAGTAGAATATTTTACGAAAATGTTCCGATGAACACAATCTGAGCATCGCTTTGACATTGCTGTCAAACCGAGAAATAGCCTCAGATGTAACTATTGCAATCCACATACATATGATGGGTTTGGTGACACAATGGGAACTGTCGTAGTAATGGATGACATTGGACGGTGTTCTACACAGCAGGTTTCTTGCATCGTTATCATCATGGCTGACATGAAAAATAGGTCGGGTTCCGTATTGGAGCATTCGCAATAATCTTTCTAAAAGTCTCCTACTGTTCTGCGTCTCTTACTCTTGCCTAATTCGTGTTGTCTTGCTGTGTTTCGACGTCTGTTCTTGCCTTTTCCTTTCAGCTTTGTGGGTGCGGAGCAGTGTAGTTTTGTAAACGGTTCAAGGAGCTCTTTTCGTTTTCAGATCATCTCATTTTCCCCTGCATTCATTAATGCCTATTTGGTATTTTGTCCATTGATTGACACTCTTTGAATAAATTGTTTTCCTTGTAATAATGTGTGACGTTTTAAAACATGCAATTCTTGTTGGTCAAAAGGTTTCAATACCGGTACGACAGAACGAAAGATGTTTGGGCATAGCAAGACCGGCAGGAAAGTACGAAAAAAGTTGGAGCATAGTAAGACCGGCACGACAGTACTAAAGAAGTTGGAGCATCGTTCCCCACCTATGTCATCAGTGCTGAGCTACTCATCGGAACACACGATACATGAGATACAAGTCGCTTCATAATCGTTTGTTAAAATGTTTCACCGTGACGTTTCATTTGGCAAATAAAATATCTTGTCTAAAATCTCTATTTATACCAATATTCACAATGACGGGAATACGGTGACAATCATCAAATTCCTGGCGTGCAGCAATAAATGGTTGTTCATTCTTTGTCAGCAGCCATCGCAGAGTCCACTTTAAATGGAATCACCCGTAGCAACATAGCGTATGTGTTTCATTCCACGTTGTATTCTATGAAATCGGAGCACGCAAACACTAAGATGAATCGTTCAATCAGGCCGATGCGATATACAAAATATTTGTTGTTGCTGCTACTTTTGTTATAGATGTCATTAGACTGTCAACCAGATTACCCTTTCCACACTGAATAGCAAACAAAGTCGGCAGACATTTTAAAGAATTTTGCTGTCCGAAAAATCCACTCGTAGACGATCAGAGGATATGTAATTGTCGATATTCACACGTTTGTTAGTTCTTGCCACGAATATTATCATTGAATGTTCCAAACCGCAGAGACTAGACGTTGAACATTACAATAATATACCTCAAGAATTGTCACTATTCAAGAATGAACCGTCTTTTGTATTTCAAAAAGCTGATTTCATGTAAGACCAACTATCGCTCGATACATGGGTGCAGCTACGTTTGCCAACAATTGTGCCATCAACATCGGAAGAAAAGTTCATCATTGGACAAGATCTTTTTTCTTTTGCATGACTTAAAGTTTCTATTTTATCATGCTTAAAAGAATTTGACGATTTATTCAAATATCTGTTTCTATTTGTTCGTCAACGGAACGGTTCCTTTTTTACGACGTTCAAGCAACATAAACACAATGAATTGATTATTTCTTGGGGAATATTTTGCATTTTTTTGATTTTGGCATCCGTTCTTGGGGGTGGGATGGGGCTGTTGCACTTTTCTCGCACCAGCATCAGAAATAAAAAGGAAGTTATTAAGGAGGAGTGATATTATTAACTGGTGTCCATTTCGATTGCACCTTCAAACATTGTTCTTGAACCACGTTTAGCTGCCGTCATCAGAAACGGTGTAGATAACACTGATACAGATTGCTGCTTGAGGTTTCCGTTAGTAGAATGGCATTTTCTCTGCAGCATTTTTTTTAGTTGTTGTTTTCTTTGCTACTTTTGTGGTTTTCTTCTTCTTTGTATTTTTCTTCATTATTTTCATGGGAGATCATATGTTGTTTATTGTCGTTGTAGCGGTAACACTCTTCGGGTTTCTCATTTACTTTGTCTATGTTTTGGCATTCGCTGCCACATTTTGGTCCAATCATAGATGCGACTAATAATAACTCCTCCAAAAAATGCACTTTCGCACATTTTCAATGTAATGTGCTTCTTGGTCCACGTGTCAATTCTTTGATATGTGAGTTGTGTTAATTATAATTTATGTTTTTCTAAACAAACGTGCCTTTTTCTTGCAATATGAATCGCTCCCTGTAGAAATTGACCTGCCGTCAGAGTAAACTTGCACAACACTTCTTTGAGATTAGTTACCAAAAATATGCCAACACCAGTGTACATCTTTTTCCCAAATGTTAACATACAGTGCGCGAATCGATATGACTGATTATATTTAAGTGATTTTAAGTGATACCATTTTGAACAGCAGAGATATCAAAAACAGGGAAGTGTTTGTAACTGAGTGAGTGCGTGAATGACGGAGAGATTTTCTAAAAATGCTTTTAAGAATGTCCGTGAACTGATAGTTCTTAATAGTAATGATTATGTATTTATATATTTTCATGTGCTGATTTGTCAGTTTGTTGTTACGCCAAAAATGCGTGTTTAAAGATTCATTCAAGAACATTACTCTCTGCTGCTTTGAATGGACTATTCTTGTATAGAAAATAGGCGGAAATTTCCCATCTAATATTTTCATGTTCAATTGAACATGGAAACGATCGTAAGCTTTGATCCACACCAGGGATTTATGAAAATTCGACAACATTTGGGAAGCTAACAAATTTCACACCTGCAAGAATTAGTCTGTATAGTCCGAATTATATAGGCTCCAGGCATACAAGTTACCATTGTCACAAGTTAATTGTGTTTTATTAAGAGAATCAAAAACAATAAACACACTACTGTTAACGTGTTGCCTATAAACGATTATCAGATGAAAATTGCAGACCACTAAGCGACTGGTAATGTGTTCCTTTAACATGTTCTGATTGGTCAAAAGCGCATGATTGACTATATGCATCTGGTCAATTTAGGCATAGCGATTGCATTTGATTAGTCATCAACTGTGTTGGAGATTTTATCTCTGAGAGGTTTGAATAACACCAGACAATGTGCATTGAGACTAATGGTGTGATGCAGTTTGTTTATTTGGAACACTTTTTGTGTGATGTAAGTGATAATGGTGAAAAAATGGTACTCTTTCCATGTAAACAAGAATTTCATTTCTTCATTATCATCACCAATATGTCATCGAGGATAACAAAAAGAGTTGACAGTTACAATCCCTTATATATCGCGCGTAATACCATCCATGAATCAAACTCATTATCTCTGATTTACTTTCATAAAGGAAAAAGAGACTGCCTATGTCTGTAGCACAAGATACGTTGTGTAGTCGGCCGATTAAAGGATGGTTGTGTTCGATCAAAGGTTAGACAAATTCGATTTTACCTGAACCGCCGTGTCCTGCAGTTAACAAGTTAAAGGAATGCCGAAGAAACAACGCCTACCAACTTGGATGATCCGACATGTCTTCAATCTCTTAGAGAACGAAAAATGCAGCCAAGGCTGCATACTAAGCGTACCAAACAGGATATTTCATATTGAATATGGACATGTCTTGATTTGAATAAAATACAATAGCACTGTTTCTTTCCCTTGTTACAGCGCAATCATTTGGTACTTCCTCTTCTTCTTGGTGGTTATGGAGTAGGCATTCGCACTTATATAGAAAGATGTCTGAATAATTGGCTCCATCTGTATCCAGGCATCAGGATCCAAGAATATTCTGTTGAAGATCAATAGATACATGAATTTATTGGTAAATGTGATGTGCAGACAACGTGCAGCAAACATCTTTCTCACACGAGATTATTTCTGCATTCCTCATCTATCTCAACACATTGCACGAAATTTATTTTCTCGTGAACAAAATTTGTGTCGTTATTGTAAAGATGTCATTTCGTGTAATAACGATTAAAGCCCGTAGACAATTTTTGATCCGACCAAGTGAATGCAGTGAAATGAAGAGATCATATGGCACATTCTTCGTAGGTTATGGAGTTTCAGGCCAAAACTGATATGCTGTACTTTGTCTTCTTCCCCCAAGTACACAAATCTAGCTCTGCTTAACTTTTTGGGGAGTACGTCTCTCATGATATTTGTTGTCATTCCCGCTTAATTTTTTCAGTCTACTGGCAAAATCACAATACTTCTGCAAGAGTAACGGGAATCGTGTATTCTCTTCTCATCCACGATTCTCCGTAATAAAAGGGGGAGGGATTTTCTGGAACAAACGATTTTACTTTAGTGTATGGTCCTGAGTGTAGGTTAAAACAGAAATGGACGTTTCTAATATTTCAAGAATGTTTACATCCACAGTGACAGCATGACAGTATGTGGTTTTGTAGTCGGGATGTGGCACACGTTTCTAGTAGACGGTTGGATACACTTTCTCTATCTGTTTATTGATGACCTGATGATCTAACAAAAATGTAATCTTGTTGGGTATCATCGATTTTGACGAGAAAGTCTTTGTCCTTTCCTGACTTTCATGTTTGCTTCAACATCGTTGAAACTCATCACTCGACTGGAACAACAGCTGAATGCGATTCGTTTCACTTTTGCATCTCGACCTATCTTTCCTATCTCAGTAATAATATCAGCAATTATTTGAACTGCCACTTGCCAAGCTTAGAATAGTGCCTTCGGAATATATTTCGGACCACGGTCTTGAACATTATCCTTTAATGTGTGGGTGATAGTATCAATGTCGTATGTACATACATTGTCTGTGTCAAAATAAAACACAGTCACCGAGGGGTTCCATAACTGAACACAACTTTAAACTGGCGCTGACTCTCATGTAAGCAGCAAAATTCCCATTGACATTTGTTGGGTTGCAAAAATTCGACTGTCTCTTTTTAATTCACCCAGATCAAATCTTCTAGTACGATGTCCATGTGTTTGATAAGTTTTCCTTCATTAATTATCAGTTTAAAGTATTGATATGAATCCGCACAGAATTCATCCTGAGCACAATCTGGCCTCTTGTTTTACCCTACAATCAATTAGCATCGATCAGCTTGGCGTGTTCAGATTTGCTTCCCTCCAATCACAAGAAAGCCTGGACTCAATCGATAATGTTGACATTGTTCTGGGGTAGGGAAGTGTCAGATTTATTTCACTTTTAGCACCTGGTATCCATGATTAGGAGCGTGTAATAAGTCTACATTCACACATATTCCTATTAAAGCGTGATATTCGTCGTGACGGCATGTTTCGTGTTGGCAGCAAATTTTACCACACATGCGATATAATGGAAACATCAGTTTTCCTTTGCAATGATATGGTAGCAAGGTATTGTACAAGTCCGTGGGTGGAAAACTTAGTATTTTATCAGTCTTTCATATTGTCTAGTGTGTTCAATGTCGATATGTTTGGTAAGAAGTTCCAAGGATACACGTCGATATATTGGATTTGCTCTTCTTTGGATTCGTCTATATCATGCAGTACGGATGTGGCATTACTAAGTCCTCAAAATAAACTCTTGCAATGATTGACAATGATTGACATGCATCAAACAAACGGTTCGATATTCGGGGTCAGTTTGTAAAAGTCTTTCGAATTCGTGTCCCCAGATTACGTGTTTAATATTTTCCTCTATGTTGAAGGTCAGGAAACTATAATTTAGCCATACAGTCATTACAATTGTTTTATGCATCTTACTCAATTGTATGGCTAAAGCAATACACGGATCTTTGAACAGCTCCATTTATCATTTTCATGTAAATGATCTTAGATCCGTTCATGGTCTCTCGAGGAATTCAAAAGAGACTGTCCGTAGTGCCCAGATCTATCGTGAACGATCACTGTAGTGTGTTTGGAGCAACTGCAGTAGCAATCCAAGGCTTCCTCGTTTCAGTCGTCGGTTGTGTCAAAACCAACTTAGCAAAATTGGGAAGAGTGTTGGTCAACGAAATATCTTTTTTGGACGGCACGGTTACGTGTTACGATTCAGACAGTAATATAATCGAGGTTTCTGAATAAAAACCTGCAAGCTCGATATGCAACACACAAATTAAGAACATAAATTTTAGTTTCTTGTGAATATTCAAACTTAAACAGGCGATGTCTACATGATGGTTCCGTTCTTTTTTTCATTTTTGTTGTGGATACCCATCCTATTGTCGTTTTCGTTGACCTATCGATGAATGTAACACTTAATATCTTAATTAACGACGTGATGGTTCATAGGACATCGTTTATGTGAAAACAAGCGTGTAAGTATCTTGAATTGGTCCATCTTTTTGACATTTTTGTTTTCTTCTAATTCATTCGCGCATTTCTACTCTTTGAAATATGTCATCTATGCTTGTAGTAGGAACAAGCTCGACTCATACGTTTTCGTCCAAGTGTGGAGCACGGGATCATTCCTTCTACCTCCAGAACACAAGGATTAGACTACGTCTCTCTCTCTCTCTCTCTCTCTCTCTCTCTCTCTCTCCTATGTAAATGTTACTCCCGATTGTTGAATTATTTGTTGTATATGTTGCAATAGAATCTGTACCCGTGAAATTCATATATATTGGAAATAGCGTCAACATGATTTTGCTGATGATACACATAGATTTATTTTACGTCTGGAAAATTATGTCGGCGAAATAGGAAGTCTGCATGTTTCACTTATGGGTACAAGTCCAAAAAAGAGCGAGGGACTAACATTTCTATTATTTTCTACAATGTATGGGACCCACACACATTCTATTTAGAAATCTCAGCATGTTCCTAAAGTGTCACTACTTCACTTAGTTGTTTGGAGTTGTACGATTTTCTAATGTTTTTCTATAATTGCTTCCATTCTGGCGTCTTGGTATTCTCTGCTTGACATACTGCTTCCACAATGGCAAGAGCTAAACACACCTTGTTGTGTATAATATCAATCTTGGTTATACTTCTTTTGACGGTTGGGAGTTGATCCACTGATATCAAATTGCAATGTCCGTTACCTTAAGGCGGTGAAACGTGAATTATATACACGGTAGCTTTTCCATCTGTGAGGTTGAATTCGTCGGGAGATTGTTGCAGTTTAATTTTTCTGATCTCGAAAGCTCTCATTTCAGCAGTCTTTTAATTTCTAGCTATACATGAGATTTCAGATTGTATTGTGTGATAGAAAGTGGCAAACAATCTTCATCTTCAGTCGACTCTGGCGTTTCAGCTCGTTAAGGATAGTATCAAACAAGTCAGTAAAAAGTGTCCGCTTTCTTTGCGGTGATTTCTGACTTAAAATCCTTGAATCTGACAGTATACGTGTATGCTGTCGTTCGGAATTTTCCGCTGGTCACCTTGCCTACAAGTTGGATGTGTAAATAATCTTAGAGTACCTCAGCTTGACTCATGGACGATCTTAACTCTCTCGATGCTGATGGGAGTGGTGGCGCTAGCGGCAGTAGTGATGATTGTGGCTGTGATGATGATAATCAGGACCGGCCCGATCGTAGTTCACCTAAGGCACCAAAAACCCCTGGGCCGGCCTTGTGCATACGGATCAGTCAAATCATCATCGAAATTACTTCTTGTGAACGTGTGCTAACACTACTCTTCTTTTACAGGGACGACAGTAAATGTTGACGACTCTCAAAAGAGTTGTGTGATTATTTCATGATCACGCTTTCTCATGTTATAAAGTTGGGATTTTTTTTTTACTGTACTGTCACTATGTATAGAGACCTGATGAAACATGGTTACAATATTCAGTTTAACCTGTAGGATGTAACAACGAATATTTATTTGTAAGAGTGGGTTTTGCACGTTTGATTATAAGTCCGTGTGCTTCAGATCGAATCATAGCCGCTCCCCCCCCCCCGTGTAGATGTACTAATTTTTTTAAGTGCGTGGTGTCAGATTATAAATTTGTTTGTAAGATTCAATTCTTGTCTGTCATTAGGTAATCATTATCAGTAAAATTGAGAGTTGCTATATATTTTTATTTCTAGTATCACAGAGTAGATATTAAAATTGATTATGAAGCAAACATACATAAAAGGTTCTCTCTCATTCCATAGTTTTTCTCCCAATAATCGACTGACCTCAGCGTTGATTTTAAGTTTTAATAATTGACTTTGCATTTCAGTTTAAATACCAAAAAATTCCCAGGCACCCACCCCAATCCCCTAATATAGTATGGAGTAACGTAGTTATTTCAGCTTCCATGCATTAGTATGTTGATATGGGCATTCCAAATCTGTTTAATGCAAACCCTACCAACAATACTAAACTTGTAGCCATCCATGTTACCACGGGCACATGATTGTGGGGTTAACTAATGATAACACACTCCGAATTAATTAATTGGGAGTGTTGTTATTGGTTTCTCCCCGAATGAAGTGCCTGTGAATGTTTTCACTTTATCATGATACAAAATATAGGATTATAATTGGAGGATTAATCTTGGATGAGATGTCCATACAATAATACATACAAGTCGTTCATTATAAATCTGGTAGCTCATTGGTTGGTCTAATTGATTCTGGTCCAGAGATAAAGATGATGCATGCAGCCAACATTGGTAAAGTAGAAAGTAAAATGGCCAATCATGTGTTGCAATACATCTTTCATGGTATAATCGGTTTTTGATGGTCATTTGCCGATTATCCAAATACAAAGGCATCACCAACTGATCTTTTTATTACAACCTGGAAATGTGTTGATGCCCTTTATGAATGTGGTTTTAAGCCAATTCACTGCTGCATGGATGGTTCAAGCAATAACCGTGATTTTCTTATAATGTACTTTCTGCATGAAAATCCCATGGATACACAGACGGTTGCCAAACATAACAGAAACCCAATGAAGCAAGTTATCTTCATGATGGACCCATGCCACTTACTCACGAAAATAAGCAACAGTATTCTAAGTAGAGGTTTTGAGGATTTTCATAAGAGACTTCTCACTGTAGATTTCTTTATCTTCTGAAAGATATGGATATATACCTATAAGTGGGACCACATTACACATCCTTTCCAAGTTTACCAGAAGCTTTCTGATGAGCATGTTTTTCCAAATGATGCTTATAAGATGTGAAACAACTTGCTGTCTAAACTCTAAGCCAGGACATGTTAAATTTGATGACTATGTACCAAGAAAGTCTGCCTGAGCCAGCACAGAAGGAACTAATAGCAGCAGTTAATCTGCAACATACAAGATTTTTAGTTTCCTTCTCTAGTGACAGTCTACCTGTTAAAGAAAGGTTAAGAAGACTTACTTTAGTATATGCCTGGTTCAAGTCATGGGAGAAACAAGTTACCAATTCATACAGTGTCAATAAGAGATAAAAGAATTTAATGACAATGGAAACAAGAGAGGATCTTGATTTCATGTAGCATGGATTCATGTCATTAACAAAGTTGCGTGTGTCAAAAATAGGTCGAAACATTGTACCTTTCAGAATCAACAGTGATATTGTTGAAAATATGTTCTGCCAACGGAGGTCTCTGTACCATGGTGCTACTACTGACCCAACATTTAATTCCTATCGTACAGGAATATTATTATCTATCATGATAAGGGAACCTGGTTTTATTTCTGATTAGCTCTAAAGGTGCAAGACAAAGCAATCCTTACCATCGTGATTATATACTTTGATACAGGATTTCTAATCAAAGATCGGCTAAATTACAATGAATTAAAATTTGGGCACAAAAATATAAAATACTTTAGTGCAGAAAGACATCCATGGCATACAATATTTTTGTCTCATTGAGAAGAAGGTATACCAGAAAAAATATTATGACAATAGCCAAGAAACCTTGAAAATAGAAACGGCAAAATTTTTGTTCGCTATTAGTACTTGTCACTGCAATCTAAACTGTTAAGTAGCTAATTTCTTGCCAGTATTAGAGTTGGATGTATGCCATCCAATGGTAGATTAAGTAGCTAATTTCTTGTCAGTATTAGAGTTGGATGTGTGCCGTCCAATGGTAGATTAAGTAGCTAATTTCTTGCCAGTATTAGAGTTGGATGTATGCCATCCAATGGTAGATTAAGTAGCTAATTTCTTGCCAGTATTAGAGTTGGATGTGTGCCATCCAATGGTAGATTAAGTATGTAATTTCTTGCCAGTATTAGAGTTGGATGTGTGCCGTCCAATGGTAGATTAAGTAGCTAATTTCTTGCCAGTATTAGAGTTGGATGTGTGCCATCCAATGGTAGATTAAGTATGTAATTTCTTGCCAGTATTAGAGTTGGATGTGTGCCGTCCAATGGTAGATTAAGTAGCTAATTTCTTGCCAGTATTAGAGTTGGATGTGTGCCATCCAATGGTAGATTAAAACTGAATTAATACGGACACAATGCAGTTTCATATGGCTTTTTGTACAACCATATCCTTTTCTACGTTCTCAATAGGTCAAAATTCAAAACGTGGTGGTGTGAAATGTAACTGGTGGTTATATTGCTTTATTAATTAGTTACATGCCCTAGTTCTGCCATTCACCTCTAGATCATTTTGTACCTCCCGGGGATCATAAAGTTTTCTTCTCTTCCATTCCATCATTGACATATGGGAAATTTCAGAGTGTGCAAATTTAATTTGGAGATAATTTTCCGTTCACTTCAATCACAGTGCTTAAAAAGTGAAGTTTACCTAAAACAAATACATTTCATTTAGAGTAATGTGAAACATACCCAAATGCAACTCACCCACCTCAGAAGGTTGGTTTTGTGCAGTAGTTCAACATAGTATAACATTATACATTTTTATGTAATATTTTGTTAGGGCATGCAAACTAGTGAAAAATAATTACACAAGCATTAACTAAGTTAAACATTTTGTTTTCTTGACAGCTTAAATCCTATACGAGATTCAAGAAATAAATAGTATTGACATTAAGTTAAAGATTTACAAAGCAATTGTTAACAGTTTGTAGGTTAAATTTCAGCTGAAATTAAGGTAATTACTTACCTATTGACTAAATAAGTATAACAATTTTAAAAAGTCTTTTTTATTCACACAGAACCAGAGTTCACCTATATACATGTAGTTACATAGAAAATACTAAGAAGAAAAATCAATATTTATTCATGTCAAGAAATGTTAAACACTTGTGATTTTTTTCCGACGAATGTCACACCATCTTGAACACATATAACGATCTGAACAATACTCGGTCTTTTCTGTCAAGTCAGAAAAACGACTTGACGAAAAAGACCGGAGCTGTTCCGATAACATATTTGCCAGGTTATACCGAGATGTAGCGATTGATGCTGATTTTTGGAAAGATACTGTCAATGAAATAACCTATCACTGAAGCAATCACGATCGAATCTCATTCCCTCCGAAGCATACCGGAAGTGCTGAAGTTAATATTTTGTTAAAGTGTACAAGGTACGAAGCAACAGACAAACTTTGCGTAAAAGTTGCCATTAAAAATAAGTGAGGTATTCAAGTGTTACATGTGGAAATGTGTAGAATGTCTTCTTTACGGTGGTGTAAATTATGAGTGACTGAATGCGCAGATTGCATGTAAAAATTAGAACGGAGTCATCGAGGGGTCAGATTGTGACCTGCGAGAGTTACTTACCTTGTGTTAATTGGGAGTGTATCATCATTGTTTTCCCTATAAATCAAGTGCCTATGAGCCCCATTTAGAAATAACTATCAGTTAGAAATATTGCGGAATGGGGTGGGGATAAGATGAAATAATATTTAGAAGTATGTAAATTAAGTTTTTCGTTTCTTAAAACCGAAAGAATGCAGACTCAATTCAATTATTTGCAGAACCTGGTTTTCTCCAATCTAGATGACTCTGTAAACATACATGTTTGTAATGTTACCTATTTGTTTAAATTATTGATAACTTTTGTTTTGGGAGAAAATGCAGTTTAACGAGATGAAATCTGTTGACCGAAAATAATTAATTGATGGAATAAAATTAAACATTTATGTTTACCGCGATAGATTGTGTTTGTCAGATGTCTTCCGGTAACAGTAGTATGTCTGAATGAACTTAACTAAAGTTAATTCAAAGTTAACGCTTTAACGCGATTATCAGTGTTTATCAGTTGACCTGATTTAAACAAAGCAATGTTGTGAGGGCCTTTCTAGTGTCTGAAATACGTATGCAGTAGAATTCTTGCTACGTTTTTTGCTGCTGCTGCTGCTGCTGCTGATGATGATGACAAATAAGTGGAGACTGGGGAAGACGATGACGACATTAACAACGATTGTGGCAGTGGTGATGATTGTACTGGTTTTTCATCATCATCATTGTCATTGTTATCCCTTCTGTTTGTCTGAACCGCAGCAACTCAGTTCGTATAGCGTCGGACTCGTAATCCAAGGGTGGTGGGTTCGGCATCCGCTCAGATCAGTTTGAGTAAGCGATGTGTTTTGGGTAATGGCACTTTGCTCCTATTTTTCCGCGTGCGATAGCAAAATGCTGAATGCGAGGTTAAAATCAACAAGGTAACTATTCGTGTGTTCGACCTATTTCTTTCTTTTGTGTGTGTTTTTATCATTGTTAGGACTAATACCAACAAAAATGTAAACGTTGCCGAGTAGCGGTCAGGCCCTACAACGTAGAACCCATCAAATGCTCAGTTTACTATAAGACTGAGTGCACATGCACAGACGATAACAGAGAAATGCGTCATAATGACAACAGCAAACTCCATTGCAGAGAGCTCTGTGAAAGGTGCAAGAAGGGGCTGAAATGCAGGGATGACAAACTAGTTGGGAGATGATGCCATACATGAGACTGTTATAACGTCAGATTGTATAACAGAGTCCCAAAAATAATTATTCAGTTGAATTTGTAGTGAAGATCACAAGATAATAATGCTTATTTATTGTCATGTTGATTAATATACTTATACTTATACTTATACCAACATAATTTCAAAGATGAGTCATTTTAAAACAAACTATTTTATTATATGTTTCGAAAGTTGGCAGGTCACTTTTGCTGCTTTACAGATTTTAAAATTTTCTCACTTATTTTAAATTTCGTTTTGACTGTTAAGCTAACTCTTTTCTTACAACGACTAATAGGCCAACGACTTTACTTTTTTTCCAAATTTTTGTAATTATCATGGTGTATATTGATTAGGCAGTAATCGTTTCATTACATGTTTTGTCTATATTTAAGAACGAAACAATTAATTTTTTGTATTCATTTTTGTAGTTTACAACAAAAAAAAAAGAAGGTGTTTCTTTGTAATATGCAACGATTGTTCCTCTAAAATAAAACCTGTCAACAAATCAAGTCGTCAGTTTTGCTGGGAAATTTACAACATATTGGCTACTAAGGGGTAGTCGTAACCTAGTTACCGCGTCATATGACACATGCAGAACCCATAAATGCCGAAACTACTAACAAGTGTTACGAGTGAAATCAAATAGCGAGTCTTAAACCAGGCGACAAATTTTTTCTAAAGTGTGCTGCTCGGAGCAGCTTAAACACGGCCTGTGTCTGTCCAGTCTTCAACTTCGAAGTCTTAAGTTTTCATTACATACTTATAGCCCCATTTCATCGCATTGACGTTTCAAAGGATCCATCTCACATTAAATTTACGTTTTGGGGGAAAACAATAACACCAAGTGTGAAAAGCAGTTAATATTTTATAAACAGTTTATACCCATTTCTGACAGAATATACATTATCTTTGTAAATAAATGGTAATTAGAATTTATTTGGCAATTACTAGACCAAATTCCGTGCAATACTACTACCACATAACTAACATATTGGGAATAACAATCTGCCAGTATATATATATATATATATATATATATATATATATATATATATATATATATATATATATATATATATATATATATATATATAACACTGTATAGTAAGATAGATAGATAGATCTAGATATGTAAGTATGTAGAGAGACAAAGTGATATGCTTTCAACTTCGCGAAATGCCGTACGACAAAAAATCAAACGGACAGATCCAGGACACAAGGACTAATGAAGATACCACCACAGACGAACAGACAATGATCATGATCTCTGCGAAAGAGCTGACATAATGACATAACCCCCTTCAATAGAGAACTTTTCTTTTATAAAAAAAAATAATATCTAAAACAATATGACATCAACGATTGAGGTTGTGCATACTCAATATCAGTTCTCACAATTAGTGATTTTCACATGCGCAAAATAAAGATGAAAATCGCAACAAAGGTAAATGTCATCCTTTAAATCTTTTACTGGCAACACATCAGTCGCACTAGCTGAGACGTATTAACGTTAAACGCCAATATCTGACTTGATTTGAGCGTTCTACTTTAGAGAGATGATCCATGACGTATAATATGGATTCTGTGTAACTGCATCAATTTTCTGTCCACAACATGTCTCCAGATTTTTTTTCTGTTATATTTAATCCATCCTCAAAGCACGCGAGTAACAGAAATAGAGCATAGGTGTCGATAGGATGCCCCATTGCTATGATAGCGAGAATGATTGTATAACTCCTGAATTAAACAATACAATTATATCACAATTAGGTATTGTTCAATAATTACATTTTGCCGATATACCAATGGCTTCTTTTTCAGATCAATGAATGTTCCACTGATAATGCGTGATTAGATTTAAATAATTTTGGATAATTAATATAACCAATATCTTGGTGAATTTTATTTGAATCTTTCATATTTGTCAATATTCTTTACAATTTATACCTCAACATAAGCAGAATAATATAATTTATAGAATTTGTGCATGATACTTGCGGTGTGTTACTTCCATTCGGCAGGGTAACGCAAACAACGCTACAATTTTTTGTGTTAAAATGCCAGCGGGAGAAACACGTACGCCTTGATAACTGTATCGCAGTCAGTTTTAACTGCATTTGCTGCGATATTTTCTCTGTATTTGACTTTTATTGCAGTATGGCAATGTTCTGCTAAATACTTTAGAGGAAAAACTCGGGAATTTTTAACTTGCACTGATGACGCACAGTAGCATGCGGCAGAAATCATAAGTATGCAGAAAACGTCACAATGATTTTCGTCTGAGCCGCCATACACAGTCTGATTCTTTGCCTTTGTTTCTGATTATATTTCAAGCTATGAAAATATATATATAGGGCAGGATCCAGTCAAAATGTTCGTGTATTAATGAGTATAGACAATGCACAGAAGTTTAGATGAATCAGCGGTCAAAACAGCGTCACGACAGCAATTTATTCTGAAAGAGTATGAGCTGTGGGGAGCGTGGAATTTATGAAGTCGAGATTATTTTAGCAGCAGTAGAGCTGAACAGACCACTTGCCTGAGACCTTATTTTTGAAAATTAAGGGTTCCCTGAAAAAAATAAGTTTTTGTCTTAATAATGAAAACTTCTTTAATTGACCAGATTTTTTCACAATCTGGTCACTACGCGTTGGTCGTTCAGCAGCTCTACTGCTGCTATAAATTAAACAGCCATATAGATATTATCAATAATGAGTATCGGAGAACCACACTCAGGTAAATTAGCTCGAGAGCGACTAGAGGCAATTAAAAAATATCTACCCGTTCGTGATTCTGTTAAGCAACAACTACAATCACGTCAGGAATCTCAAGTGGAATTTACAGAAGGTACAGAAAAATTATTTAAACCGATTGTCGAACCAACGAAGAAAATTGTTGCAGCAACTGAGGCAACACAACAAGCTCTTGCAACATTGCCTGCTGATATTGCTGGTCGTATTCAAGCAGCTCAACCACCACCACAAGCACAACCACAAGCACCACAACCACCGCCTAAAAGACCAAGAACTAATATAATAGATAAATTCACTCCTGAAGGTATTGCTGCTATCAAGGACCCAAACCAAGTACTTGATATTGCCGCGTATGGATATTATGAAAGAGAAAAATATGTAAAAACAGATTATGTTAAATCTCTAAAGCATGATCATTGGATCAAGGATGTATATCGCATCTATGCTGGTATTCCAAAAATCAGATCTAGTGAAGATATTAAGGATTTTAACGAATTTGGCATGGCTGTAAATAGATATGTAGAAAAGGTTGAACAAGGTAAACGATCATCATTACCACAATTTGAATTACCAACACCACAATTTGAATTACCACCACTACAACAACGAGAACAACCGTCACCGCAACAAGAAAAACAAAAGCTACAACAACAAAAAACAATAGAACAACCACCACAATTTGAATTACCACCACAACGAGTACAACGACTACAACAAGAACGACAACAACGAGAACAAGAACGACAACAACAAAAAACAATAGAACAACAACAACAAAAAGAACTAAAACTATTTGAGCAATCACAAAGTGATTACCCAAGATCACCAAAATCACGAATACCAATTCTATCTAAACCAAGTAAAAAAACACCACTGAAACCAAGTAAAGAAGAATTATTTCAAGACGCTCCCGGCGCAACTGGAAGTGGTTTAGGAAATGGTCTTATTACTTGTCCCAATAACGTTCTTGCTGATGTTGATCGACTAGAAATCCTCATCGGAGGAAAACGAGCTGGTAATAATTCATCAGAAATCATTAATGAAGCAGCTGATATTTGCAAACGATTATTTAGTGGCGGCATCATGGATATTAATGTATATCGATCCCTTATTAATGAAATCGCCGATGATTATTATAGTGACTAAGTATGTAATTAGTGATAAAATCACTTAATAATAACAATGATCGTGCATGGTACTCAACGTGGACCTACCACGGTCAGGGTAATAAACTCTCGATTACCGATATACAGAGCAACCTACGGAGATGGATTAGGTGATGTTGTTCAGGGTCTGTTTACAAGAATAGCCCCAAAAGCAATACCTATTGCAAAGCAACTAGGAATGAAAGTTATTGATGTTGTTCGTGAAAAAGGTGTAAGCGCTGTTGGTAATCTCGCTAGCAAAGCGTTTTCAGCAATTAAAGATAGACTATCACGATTAATACGCAGACCGACCCGACCTGTGAAATTACCTAGCACTGAAGTGATGCCCGCAAGTGTAAGTAAAATAATAAATCAAGCCGCTAATCAAAAACTAGCGGAGTTAGCTGATATCCCGATGTCGGAAAAGGAAAAAAATATAACCGCTAGTCTGATAGCAGGAAGTGGTCTTCGAGTTAGACGAAGACGATAATAATAAAGATGTTCAAGCGTATTTCTAACACCGCGTTTGACATAGACGCACCAGTTCTCAAAGATGAGTCTGTGCGCGATTATCAGTATTATTCTTATGACGCCCGAATTCCAGATCAGCGTGGACGAATTGAACTACAGGTTCAGGATACAAGTAGATATTTCCTACCCGCTGAGGCATTTATTGAAGCAGAAGGTAAAATTTATAAACATGATGATACCGAATACGATAATAATGATGGTTTTGGTTTTGTTAATAATGGTATAATGGCGTTATTTGACAGCGCTACGTACATGATTGACGGAAAAAATATTGAATCAATTCAGAAAGACGTCGACGTTGCTACAACAATACTTGGCCTTGCAAGATATAGCGACGATTACTCAAGATCAGCTGGTCCATCAATGATGTTCTCAAAAGATACTTCTAATTCTTCAAAGCACAAACAATATAATATAAGACGACCATAAAACTTCGCCGGCGCCGCCGATGTGGATGTAGAAAGTATGATTATTAATGTAGATCCAGAATTTAATTTAGGATTTGCATCACGTAAATCAATGTTGAAAGATAGAAGGTTTTCATGTGCGATTCCACTGTCACATATCTTTGGATTCTGTAGAGATGTCAGAAAGGTTATTTTTGGAGCCAAACATACGGTTGTACTTGTACGAAAAGGCGATGATAATGATGCAATGTGGCACGTTGAAGGAGCTGATGATAATGCAACCAGGGCACTTCATGGTAAAGTAGTACTAACAAAACTTTGCCTGTGGATGCCAGTGATGACTCCGTCAATATCTGAAGAAGACCGGTTGTTATCTTTTATGAGTCAAGGCGGTAAATCAACATTGTCATGGTTGACTATGACCACAGATGCTGTTCAAAGCGCAATTAATGGTTTATTTACGTGGCAAATAGCATCACAGCAAGGTGTTTCTGCACCAAGACATATATTTATTGCGCTTCAGGATAATACACGTGTAAGCAATCAAATAAAAAGTTTAATGATATTTGACAAACTCGGTGTTTCTGAAGTTTCATTAAGGATAAATGGACATCAAGAACCATCCGAGGATATATTACTGAATTTCGATCAAAATAATGTAGCACGTGCATATCATCGATTAATGTCGTTCATGGGTCGTGATCAAAATATTGATACTGGTTTACAAATATCGCAGCTAGATTTTACATTGCTGTATCCGATTTATTACTTTTCGCTAGAACATTTAGATTTAACCAGACAATCTGTTGTAGATATTCATTTTCGAGCTCGTGTTAATAGAAACATTGTAAATATCCCTAATTACAGAGCAATCGCCGTTATACTCAGCGATAAATCGATGTTACTCGAAGGTGTTGGTGGACGAATGAGAGTTATTGATGCTCCAGTAGAAAACATGTAATTAGATCGCTCATAATATTATAAATGTCATATCATCACGTTAGTGTGAGTCTGACTCCTGGTCAGATTAAAAAGCTGCAATCAGCATCAAAAAAATAACTGTGGAATAAAAATATCGCTAAAGCGAGAACAAATGACCGGTGCAAATAAACTATCGTTGACCGAACGTCAGTTTAAAAACTTCAACGACGCTAAAAAATCAAATAAAGGCGTTAAACTTAATCTTTCTGCGGGCGCCATCAAAGATATTGCTAAAACGGGTGGTATATTTCCGCTTCTCGCAGCAATACCAGCATTAATAGCCGCTGCAGCACCAGCCGTTGCAAAGGCAGCTGCGCTAGGTGCTGTTGGAACAGCTGCTGGAATGGCGTTAAAGAAAGCAACCGGACAGGGAATCAAAAAAAAAGGAAAGGGTCTAAGATTACCAGGAACTCCGCCTTCGTGGTATTGAAAAGGCCTAAGATTACCAGGGACCCCACACTGGTACGGAAAGGGTTTAAGACTTCCAGGGACAGTTTACTAATAACACCCATGTCCAATTTTGATTTACTTAATGCTGCTAAGCAATTAAAAATAAAAAATTTTAGAGGTGTTTTTATGCGCGACCTACCGTTGCAATGCAACATGAAACCGGTATTATTAATCTCGATAAAAATTCTGGCCTAGGCACGCACTGGGTAGGATATGCAATTGATCCACGTGGAATTATTTATTTCGATTCGTATGGATTAGCACCACCGAAAGAATTTCTTTATTACGTTAGCAATAATACTGCTC
>JAECUM010034090.1:0-24891 GCA_016617855.1 Megalonaias nervosa
GTGTGATGGATATGAGATAGTGTATTTTAGAAATGTTACTCTGTCTACTATCTGTTTTTCTGTTTTGAAGTAATGACCTCAATGCAATACAATGTTATCTTTCTTCGATTGTTTTAAAATAATGTATACCCACTGCTAACGATTTTTGGCAGCTTTTCATCGCCATGGTACAAGGCCTGCCTTTAATATGCTGGTGGTACCGTGTCCTTAATTGGACTCAGCATGCAGAATTGTTGCTATATAATTAGACTTCACTTCAAGCTGATGAAATAGATACAGTGTGCACTTTACCCTAACATCAGATCTTGCTTCGGCGGTAAGCACAGGGAATGTCCGATTGACAGCTCTTACGTACAAACAAGCTACTTGTTTCCAAAGATTTTTGGCAGAGGCTTTTTTTTTACTGGTTGTCTGCCCTAATTTTGAACTAATATACAAGTAAGAGCTCTGAAGGATCTTAACGTGATGCCATCTCATATAACTTTCAGAGGACTGAAGAACATTTGTTGCCGTACGTGTAACAACATCGTGCAGTTGATTCCGAATGCAGAAACAAGCGAACAAAGGAAAATAGCAGTTCATAATTCAGTTGTTTTGATGCCTTATCTTTAGGAACAATTAGTGGGAGAGTGTCCATTTCCCATTTGATACTTAATGAAGACTTGCTTTTCGATTCTTAAGGAAACAGTCGTATCTACACTGTAAAGCCTTGATAACGGAATAATTAGCGAATAGAATGAAGCAAGTGGTAAGAGCTTCCTCTTCTTTGTGTTTCTTCCTTTTCCTTTTCTCTTTTCCTCCTCCTCTTCTTCTCTCTTTCTTCTAGCTTCAAGGCTACTCGAGACTACACAATAGAATATATATATATATATATATATATATATATATATATATATATATATATATATATATATATATATATATATATATATATATATATATATATATATATATATATGCCTATATATATATACGTCGCAAAACTGATAGATCGCTTATTTGTATAGTAACTTGTTAAAAATCAAGTTTTTATTACGGATAGACTTTACAGCTACAGCAAAATAAATTATCAGCAAATAGTGAAATTTTGTAAGTCATGACTTTTTGAATTTGTGTATGTTATACGCCAAGTCGTCATTAAGAGGTGTCAAAGCTGCTACGAGAAGCCAACTTGCCATTAGCTTCCTTTGGTTTTGTGGTTCTTCCCGGTGTCTTTCCGGGTTCTTCCTGTACCAAATGGAATGGCCGCTATATATCTATCATATGCTGAAAAATGGCGTTTAATCCAACCAAACCAAACGACAAGCAAAGCGGCAAACTTTGAGCCAGCCATCCTCCCACCTAACCAGCAATAGGACTGGTCTGCGGGCCATTATTAGGTACAATATGGTCAGTGAAATCGGTTAGTAGTCCGTAAGCTGGTGACTTGAAGATAGCACATACGATGGCATAATGCTGGTGACCAAATAGCGGTTTTGACTGTACTTAGCTTGATGGCACAGCTATACACATACAGTGCACACAGGTAATAATTATTAATTACAACTAAATTTGCACATTCTTTCCTAGTCACAACGTTGTTGTTTTATTTGTTATATTTTTTTTTTTAAATTTCATTTTTATTGTAATAATAGTAAAACTTCCTAGTCTTACTTATTACTACTCATCTCAAATCACACGGACCGCTCCGGTGGCCTTGGTTAGAGCGGGAGGTCATAGGTTCGAACCCCGGCCGAGTCACAGCAACGACTTATACAAATGGTACTAACAGCTGCCTTGCTTGGCGCTCAGCATTAAGAGGTTAGTGTTAGGATTGGTTGGCTTAGTGTCAGGATAACGTGACTGGGTGGGACGTGATGCCACATGTCTGCGGCATGATGCCCCAATGCTTGACATCAGTATAAGCTGCCACACTGTAGACATCGTAGCGATATGACCTTAACTGTTAAAGCTACGTTAAAAATCCAACTCTCTCTCTCTCTCTCTCTCTCTCTCTCACACACACACACACACACACACACACACACACAACTTATGCAGTCAATCGCGAGATTACCCTTTTAAAATCAGAAAAATTGAAAAGGTAAGGTTATCTCCCTGTCACCTAACAGTTTTGAACTCGGTCAGATGTTTAGACAGTGGCAAAAGAAGTGCGGCACGTGACAGATCAGTGATCAAATTAGCATATTTAAGTATTATACGTGAATTGGTTTGATGTTTTACTACACAGCAAGAACGGGTAGATTATTTAGGGTCGAGGCCTTTTGCACTTTTCGACGATGAGCTACATGTCCAAGTCATTTGATGTTAACTCAAAACATTTCGGTCATTACCTTTCCTTACAGAGTGCGATGTCATCAACTCCATCTATTTGGAAGAATTAAATTAACGCCCAAACGACATTCATATAGCAAATTCACAAATAGTTTAACCAAAAACAACAATCTTTATGTCCACTTTAAGCGAAATTGGATGTAGACCAGAGACAAAATAAGGTAAAATCCATCAAACTTTTCTCTGGAATTAACTGATAAAATATTTAGAATACCATTAATAAATAATGCATTCTTCCCACATTTCTTTAGTTTGGTGGAAAGTCATTTTATTAAATAAGTCCGTCAGAGTGAATTACCATAATTTGTTTGACAGTAATAAATGGGTTATATGTAATCGGAACATCGCTCATCCGTTTCCCTCAGGTCGTAAAATAAACCTCTGATAGAATTCGTCGCCATTGAGAACTATATTCAGAACTGCTTTCGTTCAAATATGTGGCGTCGGAAGGAGACAGTCACAATCGGAATAACTTTGGTCTTTGCTGTCGTAGCGCATGTGATGCAGAGGCGAATCACAAAACACGTCAAAATTTATATGTATTCCTACAACTTCTGAGGTTATTTCAAGACCTCTCGGAAATTGACGTATCGCCAGTTATCAATCACGTTGGATCATTTAACCAATCAGCGAGCGTAAATTAGACACACCTCCAGGCATTGCTTAAGTCCGCCATTTTCCTCCGAGAAGCTGCTTGTAGCAACAATGCATTGATTATGATAAGTATTTACAAATTTTGCAATGATTTGTTGATTTCTCGATCGATAACGGTGAAAAGAAGTCTTGTAATTCTGACAGTCAATATCCAGATCGTCTAAATGGAGGAATTAGATGTATTCCTTTCCTGAAACATAGGCGAAACTTAGATGGATAACGACTTGTCGCGTGTACGATCAGCTGAATAAAGACACAATTGATGGCACTTACAACGTGTTTGTTTGCATAAAGGTATGTCCCGTTGATAGCTTGAAAAAAAAAAAAGAATTTGAAATTGAAAAATATATATGTAAAAATTAACGTTTCAAGAACATAGGTGGAGAAACCCCTAACTTTCGGGCTTTAATATATATTATTTATTCTAGTATAGGAAGCACTGAACCCAAGGCTGCATTATTTTAAAGTTTGAAAATTTACACTTTATTGTTGGCTTGTCCCAAAATTAATGATTTATCGTCTCGATCTTTCAGACACTAGAGTGACGCTTTACTTTCTCATTGGGTTGAAGGAGGGATGGGGATACAAAAATGTAATTAGTAATAAAGAAATACAAAATAAAGGTTTAAAATAATTATCTTCCGATATATTAAGCATGCATTTACATGTTTTTATCAACAGACATCATTGATCAAAATTCCATCTGACGAACATAGCAGACCTTAAAATTATTATGTACAACAGTATACTTCTAAACAGTAATTATTTACGATTTTGTTATTAATTTTTAATTTATATACTTCCAAGGCAGCATAAACATAAGTCAGATAAAATTAACAAGGATAACATTATCTGCTAAATACATCAACATCTTTTGGAGCAAGTTTCCTTTCATATGAATAAGTTCTTAAACAGCTTTACAATTGATTGTTAGTATTTACTGAAATACAACACTTAGGTTATTAATGTACGAACTTGAACTACATATATAAATACTTTCTACTGCAGTATAATTAATGCAACTTTGGAATTTTGTATTTTTAAGAATAATACAAATCACATTAAATAAACATATCACTTAAACTGAAACATATTTCTTTGCCAAATACTGCATGTTTGTCGGAGGTTAAGTCACGTGATTTAGTAGGCGGAGCGATCTATCGTCTGGCGTAAGGTCAATTGCCGAGCGATGTTCCAATCGGGGATATGTGCATACATTGTGTGCATTCATTACATGTCAGTGGCAGAAATGACGCTAAAATAACTTCTAATAATTTAATGTAGTACATTTGAAAATCTAGTTATTCCTTTGGCAGTTTCCCAGTCTTCCTAATGCATGATTAATTCATCCATCCGCTTTAAACATATCTTTTTCCGCTAAGACAGCAATGTATTCCAAGTAGCTATGTCACATTGTTAACAAGAATTTACAAATTCTTCACCGTTGTAGAAAAATAAAATTACACAGTGAATAAATAGAAATTTTGAATGACATAAAGGGAATTTACAATTAGAATAGATAGGAAATGTACAAATAAATATGTGATGGAAAACGGCTCAACTGATGCTGGTGGCAAAGAAAAAGGAAATGAAAGGAAATGACGGATATATATATATATATATATATATATATATATATATATATATATATATATATATATGCTATACTTTACTATATATATATATATATATATATATATATATATATATATATATATATATAGTATGTACGCTGTATCAATGATATACCACGAGATGTATAAGTTTTTCATTAAAAGGAAACGAGGCTTGCCGAGTTTCCTTTTAATGAAAAATTTATACAACGAGTGGTATATCATTGATACAGCGTACATACTGTACATACATTTTACTTATATCACATACAAATACATATATTTTCCCTTTGGACAGAGTTAAGATTTACTTTAGGCAGCTGTGTATTGACAGAGTGAATGAACTCCTCACATCCCCGAGTGTGTCCGCTACAAAATGTAGTTCTATGCTTTTTGTGGCTATTCACAATCACTTTTGCATATTGATACGTTTAATTGTTTTCTTTTTTTAGTTTCTATTTTTCTTCACATTGACTAAATCAGTATAATGCACACTTTTGATTTAAACATGAAAGATGGTTTTAATAATAAAAGTAGAGCACTACAAACGCTAGGTTAGCTACGCCATTCACATGAACGCTAAGCCATTCACCTACCGGCCCATGGAAATTAATGTGGGATAGAAACTAAGCGAAATGACGAACCAACAAGAGGTAATTAAAATATTTTAATATGTTTACAGTTGATCTAAGTCATTATTCTACTTTAGTAACAGTTCCACCGACCACAAACACACACACACACTCTCTCTCTCTCTCTCTCTCTCTCTCTCTCTCTCTCTCTCTCTCTCTCTCTCTCTCTCTCTCTCTCTCTCATCCTTTGGTCGGTTTGACTTAACTTTTGCCATCATTCATAAGTCCAGAGATATCGTGGGATGACACAAACGAAAATCCTCTACGTTCGTCATTTCATAGATTTTAGCCCGTATCTTGCTACGATGGAGAGAGAGAGAGAGAGAGAGAGAGAGAGAGAGAGAGAGGCCTTTGGACATTTTCATATTTAATTAATAATAATTGATTTTTAGAACATTATAGTATGTTTAAGAAACAACAACAAAACATTAAATACATCACAATACGTGTACCACGTAACCGAGGAATTTACTGTATACTGTCGACAGGGTTTGCAACTTTTTATAATTGATAAACACTGTAGATAAATCCCAAGGACAGTGCACACGTATCGTTACGACGAACCACATTCTTGTAGGTTCCTTGGTGTAATTTCTATTTCAAGGTTTCAATCCAGCTCAAATTCCTTTTCTGTGTCACTCCACATTTCTGCGTAGTTTGACCGTTATGCATGAGAGGGGAGGGTGGAACAGAAATCAGAAAGGATTGTGATGAAAATGTGTACCATATTAAATTCATTTAGAAAACGAGGATTATTAACACCTTTTATCGTTATTTTCATACGTCACTAATGATTAATGTGTGCAAATTCATCATTGATCTAGAATCAAACTGCAGACGGTCGCTACAGTGTTTATATGTGCGTATTATTGCGCCATGGGCGGATCACAATTTGATATACCAATAGTATTGGTATATCAAATTGCTTTATACCAACACTTTAATGCCATGTTATTTTTAATGTATGTGGTATAACTATATATATATATATATATATGTGTGTGTGTGTGTGTGTGTGTGTGTGTGTGTGTGTGTGTGTGTGTGAGAACATGATTGATATACTATTTTCCGCGTGAGGAGTAAATGTTTTTTTGGCCACATTTGATTATTTACTGACGTATTAGGACGTAACCAGCCATGTTATACAATGGTACAGTGGGACCGAAGACAATTTGTTGGTGAAGTTATTCCGGTTGAGAAATCTGTTTGGTGAAAGGAATAAAACTTACCATGTTCCCATCGAAACAATATCGCAGTTGTAAATTCATGATGGCGGCGCTTAGTGTCTTGTCCGATTGAATTATTCTACCCTGTACGACAGAAGTATTTGGATGTGAACTCACTGAGGAAACGAGTTGATGAACCAGCACCTTTTTGGCTCTTAGTCCGGCACGCTAACCAACTCAGAGTCTCCAAAGCAAATTAGTCGTGGTTTCTATAATTTTAATTTTCAATACAAGTTTTTGGACCTACTACAAAAGTATGTGAGCAGTGTTTTTAGGAGTTAGTCACCAGAACGTCAATGAAAAACGTATGTTTATTTTAGCCCACAGACCCCCTTCCCTTAACTTCAGATGAAAAAAAAAAAGCTTATGAGCCTCTAATTAGATTTAGTCAACAAATGTCATTAATTGCATTTAAGGTCGTAAATAGAATCAATTCCTACCAATGTCTTTTCATCCAGGCAGTGGTGCAAGTAAATTTACACTTTTACCGGTACGGTATCGACCCGTTCGTACAAGTATTAACATTTTTACTGGGACGGCATACCTGATAGTGGACTCACTATCCCAACACCAACTAAGAGTTTTCCAAACAGCTGGTCAGATTGCTTGGGGTGGGGGTGGGGGTGTTTTTTAATGACTTGCTGAGGTCATTCTAATATATCTCTTGATTGTAATTTAAACTAAGTTCTATTTTTCGTAAATAAAATATGTTAACGTGTTTTGGCAAAACATAAAATTGCTCATGCTTATTGGAGCATGTTCATTTTCTGGAGGTGCTTAGCGTTGCACGTTGTTAAACCTTTCAATTTCTAAAGTAATTTTGTCATGTGATCCTGAATCCCAGTTATGAAAACACCTGAACTTGTGAAATTTACGTACCGGCTTAATTGCACCACTTCATTGTGTCTCATTGGTATTCTTGTTTTACAAGCGTTTTGTTTTTTTTGTTTTTTTCCAAACTAAACGTGCTACATTTAAGGGGGTTGTCCGCACGATCGGACTTAAGAAGCAGGAGGCTGGGGCAAATACGTGAGCCAACTGCTAATATAATATAAATTTTGTCGGTCGAGCGGGGTGACTCGAGTTAGTATGGTTCCCAGGCTCTTTCACCCAGTTGGGATGGCGATCATTTTCTTTCCATGCATTAATGTCATTAATTACAAATTCGTTTTCATCAGTTTACACCTTTTTGAAAGGCAGTTTCCGAACTTGGGTTTCTCCATTATTCCATACCTATCAATAATGTCGTCGCTTTTAAATTGAGTCCAACTTCAAACAGCACAGACCCAGATCTGCCTTCACATAATGCACCGGCAGATCTGGGTTTTGCAGTTGTTTTTTTTTTTTAGCAATCGGCACAACAAAAAGAACATAGACGCTGACCCGCCGGCGCATTATGAGACATCTGATCAGTGTATATGTCGTTTGCAGTTGGACTCGAATTACAGGCAAGTACAGGCGGAATAGTTCCTTTTGGATCGGAGTAATTGGCGACAGTCCTAAACATTTAATATTATCGTCGGATTAATACCTTCGCCATCTGTCTCGTTTCTTGAAACATTTTTTCTCAAGTTGCCAGGCCTTTTAAAGAAAGGTTTATTAGTGGCCATTACCATTCATCGCGCAGTGTGTTCGGCAAGTCAATTGTTTTCTTCCCATTCAATTAGACGAAGTAGATTTTCCGTACGTTAATTGCTTTTGAATAATTTATATTTGCCAGTTCATCCTGTGTTTTATCATACCATTAGCATATGTCTGTTGACTTCTTCAGTGCTCCGTGGCTTTCATTTGCACCTTTTCCACTTTCGACTTTAATACGATTGGAATTCATTCTTTGATGACGTCACCATTAAGTATGAACTATAGATAAGATGTATTTACTTTGCCAATTTCTGTTTATTTTTGTGAATGTCTTTTTTTCTTCTTATGATTACTCATGCAATAGATTCTATTGTATTTATGCATGCATCTATCTTTCTACGTTTCTAAGAACCTATTTCTTTTTTTTTTTTTTGTTTTGTTCTACCCTTCAACCTGTTTATCGCATTATGTATGTACGTATACTGCATGTATTAAGGTACACTTGTATTTTTGTTGTAAAAACACGGATTTCCATATGCTTATGAGTACTGAGCGACGTAGAGTTGTATAAAAGTGCTATCTCGGATTCTGCAACAGAATGCTTGGTAATATTAACAAAATTGTATTAATACGAACAAATAACATTATCATTCAGATGAGATATTTTTTAATTCGTACTCTACGGAGATTCGAAACTGGCTTCGCGGATAAGCGGCACCTATCGCGGGGCCCCGAGTGGCCGAGTGGTCTAAAGCGCTGACCGTTACGGATCACTGCCATCTCACCTCTGTCTGCGTGAGTTCGAGTCCAGGCTCGGCTAACGTGGTTACGTGAGAAAGCCTGCCAGTAGCTTCTCGTGGGTCGGTGGTTCTTCCCGGGATTTTCCAGGATTCTTCCTCCACCATTAATACTGGCCGCCATGTATAGCCTATCTTGTGCTGAAAAATGGCGTTAAACCCTACAACAACAACAACAACAACAACAACAATAACAACGGCACCTATCGCCTTGTCAACTTCTATACGATCAGGGCCGCTCCCACGTCTTCAAAACATGATTGGTACAAAATGTCGTTGGTACAGGCATTCGTGCGCAACAGTTACACCCACAATGTCGACCTAGTCATTATATATATATATATATATATATATATATATATATATATATATATATATATATATATATATATATATATATATATTACTTTTACGATGCTTCATGAAAAAGTTACATGGCATTATGCACAGACATGCCGTCACTGCAGGAAGAAAAGTGTGTAATCAATAATTACCTGCAGAGAATATCAAACAATATTCAGACAAATGGACACTGTATCCCTTTTTAAAGAAAGGCTGTATAATTTCAGTACTACATGAATCCTTTTTTTTTTTCATGGAAGCAGAATTGAGAAATGTAGCAAAGAAAGCAAAATTATCCGTCTTTTAACAAACATTAAATATTGATAACGGCTGAATCCAGGTTTAAAATGTCTTTCTTTGATATCTGACATACATTTAATGTATTGTCTTATCCTGGCTAATACAATTTAAATTTTCCAGCTACTAATGAGGCGAACAAATTCTGTTGCAGCTGTCAGGTCAACACTCAATTAAAATTTTCAACCCATTGCCATAACGACAAGGTTATGCATTAGTGGTTTCAAGTTACCAAGGTTTTCGATTTGAGATGAAAATCATTTTTATTTCGATGACGAATGCATTTTAGTTTGGATTCTTTGATGGAAGCGTCTTGATATATTCTTAAAAATGTAGAACACATGCACTTGTCGGAACCTAAAATATAATCTGACAATCAAAATGGCTCGTCATATGCCTCCATCGTTTTCATCTGAAATATATGTGTGTTATCTTCATGTCTCACACTGACGATGGCCAGATCCTTGTTGTTTCGGGAGGGAAAACGGTCCACTACATTCACACAAGATATTACGGTAATCTTCCTGACATTCATCCTGGCAATCATTTTGTGGTCAGAAGGTATGTTAATATTTTATATTATTTTTTAGCGTGGATTCGAGAGGAGTACAACTTGAATCATATCACACACAAAACACGCTACCTGAAAGAGCTGAGACTTTCACATAGCTAGTGGACTGTACTTACACTTGGCATGTGAGGTAATCTCTCTCTCTCTCTCTCTCTCTCTCTCTCTCTCTCTCTCTCTCTCTCTCTCATATACATGAGCATTATGCGAATGTTTAGAAAGATTGCTGATGTTAATGAAAATATTGATCTGGGTGAGATTTTCGCCCCTTTTCTGCACAGTTTATTCCATTAAACACAGTGCTGGTGGAAATTTAGGTCATCGCTTTCATGTTATTTAATTTTTGCTTATTCTTTCTAAAGTAAGGGTTATATCCCCTCCAAAGTTAAATTGCTTGTCAAAATGGCAGTTTATTAAACAGTTGTACTTGTAGTTACAATAATGTAATCCACGAATTTTTTATCAGTCAGAATAAATTACAATGTGTACTTTCTTCTGTACTCATTTTAGGTCATTTGGCAAGAATGCACTGCGTAATGACCAGAATGCGGACATGACATTTAACTGATTAATTTTTTTAATTTCGGTACAAAACAATATAATAACACAGACTATACATTTTAATTTGCACACTAATTACTTTATTCGTAACCAGATAAGCAGTTACCATGAAAATCAAACAGTTAAACATAATCGCGATTACTTAGAATATAATGAGAAATATAATGTACACAAATATAGTCGCAAAAAGTTAAAGTTTCGATAAAAGTAGATTACCCTTCGGTCTTGTACACTTGACGAACTCAAAGAAAATACTGGAGAGAGAGAGAGAGAGAGAGAGAGAGAGAGAGAGAGAGAGAGAGATTTCTGTGAATCGCATTGTCTATTTGCTCCATGGAGTTACTAGTATAAAACGTCCAAACCGGTACACTCATTCATTTTGTAAATCCGATATGCTTAAATAAATATCTTTTGAAACACTGCCATTAACACGTTTCATTATGGTACTGTGTTAATGGCAGTGTTTCAAAAGCTATTTATTTAAGCATATCGGATTTACAAAATGAATGAGTGTACCGGTTATGGTACTTTTTCTTTTGTTATATTTTTTTTTCAAACGTCCCTCAACCCAATCCAGGGTGAACTAATCTCTTCCAACCCGTCTGTATAATTATATTTTGAAAATAAATAAATAAATATAAACCGTCAAAACATTCCAAAAATTTGGCAAAATGGTGAATTCATTTTCACATTGTCTTGTTTCAGTAATCATGCAGTTGTTGTGCTAATTATTTGTGGCTGTACATACTTGCCTTTAATCTCCATGGATAGAAGGGTACGGCTGTAGAGAGCAGAAGAATCGCGTGTATTCTCACTTATTCGTCTGGTCCAACTGCAAACTGCACAGATCCAGATCTGCCGGCGCATTATGCGCTAGCAGATCTGGGTCTATGCAGTTTTTTGGGAGTAATCAGTAGAACAAACAACATAATCCCTGATCTGCCGGCGCATTATGCTACGGCAAATCAAGATCTTTGCTGTTGCAGTTTTGACTCGACTTGTAAGAGAGTATATACGGTATACTAGCAGCGATTCAGTATAGAATACTACAAGTCTGAATTTCGAGTAAAATGTTGCTAATATTTATACCTGAACTTGTGGATGGGGTGTGGGGTGGAGTTACTCAAACAATATACAACAGGCTAATTAGGTTTGGTTAATAGCAATTGTCCGTCATGCAACATGCTTACAAGCCTAACAATCCACCTCTAATAAACCGGTACTTGTCCATTTTCTCGTTGTTTGCATTTCTTTAAATTTTATTTTATCTGTCTCAGTTTCTCTGCTGGTATATACAGCTGTTCTCTGTTGGTATGTACAACTGCTCCCTGTTTGTACATACATATACAGATATTCTCTTCTGGTATATGCATACGACTGTTCTCTTGTATACAGCTTTTCTTGGTAGGTATACACAGTTATTCTCTGTTGGTATGTACGGCTGTTCTCAGATGGTGTATATAGCTGTTCCTAATCCATTGAAATCAACTGTAAAAGTGATATAGACGAGAGCTTATCGCCATAACCATGTACCTAAATGTATATATAGAATTAATCTCTTCTTGTTTGTTGTTTCAACACTAATCATG
Source organism: Megalonaias nervosa (assembly GCA_016617855.1). NCBI lineage: Eukaryota > Metazoa > Mollusca > Bivalvia > Unionida > Unionidae > Megalonaias > Megalonaias nervosa. The sequence goes on from JAECUM010034090.1 coordinate 12,195, forward strand.
TATAATTAGTAAAATACATAACTGATTAGAAACGTCACTGCTGAATAATTGGATAAAAGCCTATCTGCTAAACGTATTGATTGTCCTCGGTCGTCTTGCTTTGTATTGCAAGGACAGTAGCGTCGTATAAGTGTTTCAACATATGAATATTTTATTTGTTGTGTATCCAAATTAATAAATGTTAGCATTTATATATAATATATAGAGTTTAACGGAACGTTAACACAGTACTGGCTATATGGTGCAGATTAAATGGTCAGTTCTAGCAATGTTTACATAAAAACTGCCCCCCTCCCAAAAAAAATTTATTACAAAGATAAAAACCGTTCCAAATAATCTTAAACATGTAGTAAATGAGATAAAAATTAAAGACCTTAAACTCCGAAAAGCTGTTTGAAATAAGATAAAGGTAAAATTATAAAAGCTATCACAGAAGGAGCCGGCGTTGGAACATAAGGATATTCGTTTTACATTTAGTTTTAGGTTTTAAAAATATAATTTGCTCCATGAATATCGTTATATGAAGGTCATAGAAACGAAGGACAAATAAAATACAAAAGACTGTATATTGACCTAACCATTGTCTATTTTTCAGTTTACGTGTTAGTATATTGTAGTGTGGAAAAAAACACATTTTTATGGAACAAATGAAATTTACTGATATTATTTATCTATTTTCTGAAAACCGCACCATTTCACTCCCTCCCAAGCTCACCTGGTCCCACTATGATTTAGAATAAAGCAAGCTTGACCAAAAGCCTTAAGAAAAACAACCGTTACTGGCAGATTAAAATATGGGTTACTGCGACAAAGTTTGGTGCACTCGGTGTCCAGTACAAGAAATCGGAGTGTACTGTTTTGCTTAAATATAATTTTTGGGCGTTTTATTAAACATCATGAGTTTTTGGAGCTGACTAACTTATCTCAGTCCTTTCCAAAAACATAGAAAAATGATCCAAAAGCGACATTCATTATACAAACTTCTATCTGTAAATTTGTCAAACGTTACATATATTAAAATAGATAACATTTAAAAGCAAAACAAAAGACCATATATGTATATTATAAAGTAGGGGAAACGAGAGAGAGAGAGAGAGAGAGAGAGAGAGAGAGAGAGAGAGAGAGAGAGAGAGAGAGAGAGAGAGAGAGAGAGAATATACATTGCATTGGTTGCATACACTATTGACAATTTCAGTTAATTTACATATTTATACCTTAGAATATAATTATAAGTGCTTTAAACGTCTAGTTTTGTAAATATTTGTTTGAACATTTTGTAATATTGCAGAGTTTATTACTCCTAACATCCTACCAAAGAATATACACAAGGAACTGCGTTGAGGAGATACGTAAAAATGCATGGCCACCTTGTACTATCGTCGGTCGTTATTTTGTCATTTGTCTGGTGCACGTGAACAATATAGGCAGTTAAGGTTGACGCAAGTGACCGAATGAATGTAAAGGGCAAAAATTAATATACACTCTGATTGGCTGAAATAGACTATTATAAATCTACATGCTGAATTCAGAATAACTAAAGCATCGGATCCCAATTGTACATTTTCATACAATTTACTTTACCAACTGAAATAAAAACAGATAATCACGAAATCGTAATTTTCTCTTTACGGTTAAAAGCTAAAACCAATAAAGAAGCAGATTGTTTTTGCAGGGATATATATAGTAGTATATATATATATATATATATATATATATATATATATATATATATATATATATATATGTGTGTGTGTGTGTGTGTGTGTGTGTGTGTGTGTGTTTGGATTGTTACCGTAGCTTTAACAATTTTTCAGTCATATAGCTACGATGTATGCAGTGTGGCAGTTTATAGTGATGACCATCACTGGGACATCATGCCGCAGACATGTGGTATCATGTCCCACCCAGTCACATTATCCTGACACCAGGCTGACCAGTCCTAACACTAACTTCTTAATGCTGAGCGCCAAGCCAGGCAGCTGCTTGTACCATTTTTATAAGTCTTTGGTATGTCTCGGCCGGAGTTCGAACCCACGACCTCTCGCTTCCGAGGCGGACGCTCTAACCAGTTAGGCTACTGCGATAAATGGGAAACATGATTCGTATTTAGTGGGTTTTGAGAATGAAATCTTGTAGTAGACAACATACAAATAATAAACTCGCTTTGATATCCACATAAAGAAGCACACCCATCCACTCATCCATCCGTTCAGTTATCTGAAGGTTCTCCATCCATCCATCCATCCATTCATCCATCCATCCATCCATCTATACATACATGCATGCATGCATACATACATACATATAGACAGACAGACAGACATAAGTTCTGTTTCAGTTCACATACAACTTTCATATATTATAAAGAAATTGCGAATTTGCTTTGTGTTTATGAATTTAAATGCACCGTTAATTGACAATCTAGACGTGTGTCATCGCTCTTTATTAATCTAAGTAATAAATTTAGAATATTTACGTTCAGACATATCTTTAAAGATTTAAAATTAAATCACCATTTCAGCTAACAACTAAATCGGAAATAGCATCGCTGTATTATTCACTATTTTAGTGCACATAGAATTCCATAAAATCAGTTTGTGTCTATTGATTTAAAGGGATCAATTATTTGTGTCTATTGATTTAAAGGCATCATTAATTTGTGTCTATTGATTTAAAGGCATCATTAATTTGTGTCTATGGATTTAAAGGCATCAGTAATTGGCAAATCTTAGCATGTATTATCTCTCTTTACTAATTAAAATTTAAGAAAATCCAGATTCTGTATCATGTTTTCTGCAGTAACAAGATTTCAGATTAGAAGCACCAGTAATGCTATTTGCTCTGTTTTCCAGTAATAAAGTTGCTTCAATTCGCTCTAACGTTTCACGCTCACTAGCAAAACACCAGCAGTCTCCTTTTTATTCTTATTTCATTATAATGAAAGCGACTGAGTTTGATGCGCGATACTCTATTTTTTTTAACCATCTCATTTCCCGCCTATTCCAGTTAACGTTATTTCTATGCGGCTAATTAAGTTGAACAGGATAACCCTGATGAAAAACAGCACACTGATAGGGTGTTGTCGAACACGAACGACTCCCCTACTTTCTCTGAGCAGATTTTACAAATCCTATCAGTACGAGTACGTATTATACCCAAAATTTTGTCCCTCTTTAAGGTCAGTATCTCAAAGTAAAGTCTCAAAAGGCCAAATTGTTTCCAAATATAGCTTCATCCCACTTAACCTAGAGTACTTCACCAAAAAAATTTGCTTTGTTTCCACTAAGACCTGGTGCAAGACTTACACCGCCTGGAGCCCACGAACAGCTGAGATTCAGGATCCGTAGCAAGACAATTATTATAGTATTCGTATATCTTCTTCTCATAACATGGTAATCTTAGCATCTAACCTTGGAAACGCATCCAAGAACTATAGTTCTTCTATACATCCAGAAGTATTATCTTCGCTTTTTTTTCGTTATTATCTTTTTCGATGTAAGGAAAAAAAAAGATGGTACTCGGTCATGCGCGTACTAGCAATATCATGTTCAGAACCTCTACGGAATTTACCTCCGCATGCTAGAGACACACCTATTCATTTCCGATACACTAGTATGTTCTTCTTCGAAACGATTGGTGTTCCGAGTGATGGTCCACTTTAGCAAGCTTCAGGAATGAAACCCGTTTGCAATGGTTTGAGCATGAAATGTTGTGATTGAAATAAAAAAACAAATGACTCTTTATTCAGAATGTTGTCTTGCTCACTCTAATGCTTAAATTTTTTAAAACTATAATATTTCACCAAAGTATTGAAGGTAAAAGCAACGAACCCCTGACTTGCCATAATATATATGAATAATAACGTACTATTTGGTCAACGTTCCCTGCAGCATGTAAGTCAATAAAGGGACAAAATCATAATTATGTGCAATAGACCATTTTAAGTAAGGTTTTGAGTAGACAGTTTTGAACTTAGTGGTCATAAATTAACATGTATAGAGAGCAAACTCCAAAGTCCAAAATCAACCATAATTTGCCTTTTTGAACATTGGTACTGCGAAAGAATCAGCACACACTTTACAGACAGAAGCAGTGATTTTTTTCTGCGTTATTTATGTGGTTGTCTTGCGATTGGAATGATTTATGATACACACTTATCAACTATAGCAGAAGACCGTTCCATTTAGAGAGTCCGCCTCGGATGCGGGAGGTCGCGGGTTCGAACCCGGGCGAGTCATACCAAAGACTTATAAAAATGGTACTAACAGCTGCTTCGCTAGGCGTTCAGCATTAAGAGGTTAGTGTTAGGACTGGTCGGCCTGGTGTCAAGATAATGTGACTGGGTGGGATACCACATGTCTGCGGCATGAAGCCCCAGTGATGGTCATCATTATAAACTGCCACACTGCATACATCGTAGCTATATGACTGAAAAATTGTTAAAGCTACGTTAACAATCCCCCCCACACACACACACACACAGCTATAGCAGAAGCTATCAGTTGTCCTCCATCATAATTGAAGACGAGATCATCCTGAGAAAGATCGATTATCGGCAATACTCTAAGTCTGCATGAATATTAACATGTGAAAGACGTATACTCTGTCAACACGTGAAAATGTTTCCATCTCACTTACTCCAAACATATGAATATATATGAATGTAGTAATGTTTCAGGTTCAGGCATGAGCTATATTGAACCCACTAACCTGTTACTTATCTCCTGTATCTAGTCTGTCGATCTAGATTAGATTCCAAGTAATTGCGAAAAATAAAGACAGGAACCAGTTTTCTTCAGCTCCAGAAGCCTGAATATGGTACAAGACATGAATAAAGAGAAAATTTGATGTGGAAATATTCATGTAAAAGACACAATGAAATTACATTGCAGAGGAGAAGCCAATTTTGATGAAATGACAAATCTGTTTAATGTCATTAGAGTTTGACGATGTTACGAAAGTGATAATAAGAATACCTTCCTGGTTTAAAGCCGTCTGGAGCCTGATGAATGTTTAGATTGATGCAAGATTGCATTACTCTGAAAGGGGGTTCCAAAATATATATTTCAATGTCAGATTTAATTGTTACATGCTCTAAAATTAAAACTTTAGTCGTCAGCCGCTCGCAGTTCTAATATATCTTGCATACAACACAGCCGAAGAGGTCTTTGTTATTCTCTTCTAAGGACTTGTAAACGGCAGGTACACGGCGTCTGGTTTATTCAAATAATGTAGTGGGTACCTCCCGTTTGGTGAGTGGCGCCCACTTTTAGCTATGATCGTTGACGCTTCAGTCATTGAAATTAATGTGATATAGCATTTTTTATTTACTTTGATAATACCACTCACCATCCTAGTAATTCCCATTCTGCAAAACGGACGCAATAATATACAGAAGTGATAATTATGTCTTACGATAAAAGCATGTGTCTAAATATATGCGTGTTCTTAGTCAATCTCTTCTTGACACCATCACATAGTTTTCTTCATTTAGCCCCCCCCCCCCAGCCCTAGAATATTTGCAATGTCTGTGCACACGTATGCATATAAACAAGTTTAATGTTCTTGAACAGCTCCTACATCTTTACACTTAAAAAAGAGAAACTTGGATTGATAGCAATAGTATGGGCGGAAGTCGTCACATACATTAGCATTGAGCTCTCAGTCCTAAGCAGTACCGGATTAAGGCCTTCCAATGCCCTAAGCACTTTAAATATTATGCCCCCCCCCCCCATGTGAAACTCAAGCAAACAATAGTAAAAGCTAAAGAGGTGGGAAAATACCAGTGTTGCCATCTTTCCAAATCAAAATACACGTACATGCAGATCTAAATGGTTATATAAAATTCATTCAATTTTATTATCAACAATTAATTTGAATTTTCTGGTGCCCCTGTTGGGTTGGTGCCCGAAGCACGTGCTTAGTGTGCTTAATGGGTAATCCGGCACTGGTCCTAAGGGTATTAGGGACCAATTTTGGTTATATCTTTAAACTTTCTGAAATCCTCCAATCCGTATCAACACGCACGCATATATGGAATGCAAATCCTTAAAATTTACGAGATAAAGTAATCGATATCGAGCAGCATTAATCGAGAAATCGAGATCGAGTTTGCGAGATTATCGGGTAAGCTAGATAAATTATAAATGAGTTGGAGACATGATACAATGAGTAGAACAGGACGAAGTGGAGTAGTCGCGAGCGAGCTGGAGAAGGCTCATTCACACACTGGACGCTGAGGGAGCAACATCGGGGGCAGCAGTCTTGCCGGACGTATGGACCACGTGGAGTGAGCAGTGCTGTATCAGCGCTACCGAGCAGGGGGAGAAGAGAGCGGGAAAATGTACTGCATATGTACTATGACTAAACAAAGAAGAAAGAAGCGTAGTCATTGTACCAATAATGTGTAAGCCACCTGTGCAATTAACCCAATAGAATGAGTCTAGAAATATGTACTATGACTAAACAAAGAAGAAAGAATTGTATGCAGCATACCGTGGAGGGTCAGCTACCCACCCGCCGGATTTAAGACTCAGCTACCCACCAACACTGCAAGAAGCTGCGAAATAGCACAGTATTAACGCTGATGCCGAAAAATCACAAAACTGGACCAAGAGTACAGTGGAGTCCAACCCGAAATACCTCGACGTCCCCGGACTCGGTTGGAAAGAGCCGAGCAACCTTTCAATATTGCCTGGGTGAACGATATAGGTTTTCAATTTGGCTTGAAAACCTTTTTGATAATATCTCTATTTGAAATACCGAATTTGATCCTTTGGTTCCACCGCCAAAAATATTTCCTGTTACGTTTTTATATTTTATGCGTGCTACAAAAATGTATGAGTCATTATGACTTAGCTGATTGGTATAAATTAGATAATTATCTATATTTCAGATAATTTTATGTACACTTTGTACACAAAATTCAAACTTTGAATGAAAATAACAACGAAATTTCTAGATTCATTCTATTGGGTTAATTGCCCAGGTGGCTTACACATTATTGGGTTTTATTTATGTCCACTAGTACAACTGGACTGAATTTGACACACTAACAGTGCGGGCTGGCGTTTCAGGGTGTACACGATGTCCATTGCGGCGGCGTTTGCGCTCTACTGGGACCTTTTCCTCCTTTGCCTCTACCAGACTTAATTGAGAAGTACGGCCATCGTACATAAACGCGTGGTTGTTGTGGCACCATATCGACAACCCCGACAAACTAAATATCCCAACCCTCGGGAATTAACAAGTCGCGAAAGTACATAGTTTCATATGCGACTATAATTCTTTATCATCATGGAGAAGGCTGTTGTGCAATAATCGAGAAATCGATAGCGAGCAAAGAGTACGATAAAGAATTGGAAAGTTGACTTGAAAGGGGCGTAACTCCATATATGGTTTAAAAATCAACAATACGAAACGAAACGAGGTAGGAGAAATAGTAGCACAAAAATTAGAGAAAATGCACCATGACAATAAATAGTTTTAAGGTTGGTTAGGACAGTTAGCTATGAGGTTTAAATGAGATATATTGATTTAGTTCTTTATTGTCAAAAGCATAAGCTTAAAGGCATATACAAGCCCCAAAAGCAACTGGATGAGTGCTCTCGTGAAAAAGTGACCAAAAAACCTTGAATTTATAAATGAAAGAGACCAGTCTTGTAGGGGAAATAGCATATAAAAAAGACATTACGGAAAACAAAATAATATTTGTGAAGGAAGATATCGGAGAAGGAACAGAAAACTTAATAGAAAAAGTATAAATAGCTTTACGACCTGATGTGTATTTTTCCGAAACTTTGTAAGCAACCCATTAAACAAAAATGTTTTTTAATATGTAAAGACCAAATTTGCATAGCTGTTTAAAATGAACGGTACCGAAAAATTGATACACATGATAAACACTTGGTTTCATACATAATTTGTCTTCATGTACTCATCTCTTGCTGTATAACGGACATTCTGAAAAGAAATGAAATTCGTCTTGAATGATATTCATATTGCAAAAGATATTACTTGTTCTATTTCGCTTTTTCCTGGTGAAGCGGCCAATTTCAAAAAGTTTTTGAGTGGATGCAAATAAGTTTCCTTAACTTATGGGAAAATGGTTTGTGCAAATAATATTGTAACACGAAGCCTTCATTAAAATATATGTAAAGAAAACATTTGCTGCTGTCACTAAACTGTAAATTCAGATTCTGAATACAGTGGTCTCTTATTCTTTTTTTTTTCGACAAGTTATGAAAATTCTTGACCGTTCCTGCCTCGAATGAGGGAGGTCGCGGGTTCGACCCCTGCCGAGTCTTACCAAAGATTTATAAAAATGGTGCTAACAGTTGCCTCGCTAGGCGCACAGCATTAAGAGGTTAGTATTAGGACTGGTCGGCCTTGTGTCTGGATAATGTGACTGGGTGGGAAATCGTGCTACATGTCTGCGGCATGATTTCCAGTGTTAGACATCACTATAAACTGCCACACTGCAGACATCGTAGCTATATGACTGAAAAATTGTTAAAGCTACGTTAAAAATCCAAATCTCTCTCTCTCTCTCTCTCTCTCTCTCTCTCTCTCTCTCTCTCTCTCTCACACACACACACACACACACACACACACACACACACACACACACACACACACACACACACACACAATGTAAATTCTGTATCATTAAGTACCAACCGTGAAGTCCAAACATATGATAAAAGCGTATAATAATCCCATATGTATCGAAGTATTTCTTATCAAAGTTACCTTCATAAATGTCACCTAAAAAAATAAATCACAAAATATCCGTAGATGTCAGGAGCAAATAGTTGAAACTATTTTGCATTACACGTAAAAAATAAAATAAAATAAAATAAATAGTTTTTGTAGTTTTAGATCAAATTAAATTACATATTGACTGAGAGTTTTTAAGCTTTAATGTCCACCACATAACAGTAAATAGTAAACTATGAAGATTTCGGTTGTTTATATATTTTTCAAACGCGCTTATCAGAACATTGCTTGTGAACATAACCCGAGAAACTCTACAAAATCCATTAGGAAATAGATACAGAACGAAATTGTGAAATAATAACGTCTACAGTGGTTTATTTCGCAACGATCAACAGTAGCTGCCTTTAAATTTTTCAGACTCTGTGTGTGTGTGTGTGTGTGTGTGTGTGTGTGTGTGTGTGTGTGTGTGTGTGTGTGTGTGTGTTTTGTCAAATTCATAACAGTGATCAGACTATACAGGCACATGTGTCACACTCTGAATTCCTGTCCCAAACCCTCGTATTCATGCTGGTAGGCACATCCTTGGGATTTTATGCAAGAAAAACAGGTTGTATAAGATGTCCATGTTCAGATGAGAATGCATAATTGATATGGCTATATGGAGCGCAAATGATTAAGATCGCTTCAGAAAATATGCAAAAGAAGATAAAGAAAAAAATTAGATATGGGATTGTGAATTTGTTTTATGAATCTAATCTGACTTGTTATTTTTTTTTTTTACCTCAACTCATCATTATATAATGAACTCTACATTTGTATTTAATACCCAATACAAAATTTATGTTTGTGGAACTCGTTTCTGCAGAAAGAAGAGGCCAGAAAGTCCGAAAACCTTAAAAAAACAGACAAAAAACAAAAACAAAACACCCCACAGTATTCATTGAATGGCATAAAAATCTATCAGGATATTTTCATGTATTCATAAACATGCATATTAAACCCAGTTTCTTTAGTACAAGTGATTTCTGCGTAATTTCATTTGGACACTTTACTTACCTGGACGTATTGTGGATCAATGAGATCGGACAACAGGGTATCACAATTTATCAAGGGTCCCCGCCGTCACAAGTATTACTGATAGACATCTAAATGCAATAGGCAGCGACCGCTCCGGCGGCCAAATGGTTAGAGAGTCCGCCTCGGATGCGGGAGGTCGCGGGTTCGAACCCCGGCCGAGTCATACCAAAGATTTATAAAAATGTTACTAACAGCTGCCTCGCTAGGCGCTCAGCATTAAGAGGTTAGTGTTAGGACCGGTCGGCCTGGTGATAAGATAATGTGACTGGGTGGAACATCATGCTACATGTCTGCGGCATGATGCCCCAGTGCTAGACATCATTAGACATCACTGCAGACTTCGTAGCGATATGACTTATATTATGTATATTTAATTTAATTGTTTGTCTGTAAGTTTTAATTTTTTTATTTCATTACATTTTATTGTAATGTAACATTGTTGCTGGACTTGACCTTGTCCAAAATTGAGTTCATTTCTGCTTGACCTAATTGACTTTTTTTTTTTATTTCATTTATGTAAACAACTAATAATAGCTTCATTATTCTCTATGTGTATGAGCTTATTAATAGAATTATTATTCAGGTAAACAAAAATGTGTAAATATGTTGATCAGGGTCAGGGTTTTGGAGATCCCTAAGTGAATTTTATATCCTTTTGTGTTGTAAATAAACCAGGCTCACTAGATCATTCTAGAAGGTTATTTTCCATTAGGTAATGGTTCGTTTTTAGAAAATGCTAATTATGACCTGAGGTCAAGCAGAGAACGATATTATCTTGTGACTGTGAGGATTTTACCAGTCGTGCTTTAACATCTAGCACTTTAAGTTGTATTATGTTGTGACCAGTTTGGGCTGAATTTTATTTTCTTCAAATTATTGAATTCAAGTGATTATTTTCTCTGGAAATGCAAAAGTCCTCTGATAAAATTCTTGGATAAAGACATTAATTGGAATTTATACTGAATTTAAACCTGGAATAATATTTCTATGATTCAACAAGAGAATGTTGACACATCAGTACTTCGTAGGCTATAACAGACACGTCATCGCCTTTAATTTTGGATCTCTTCGGGACTTGAACTAAATTTTATTCAGGACTGTTTATTACTAGGACATCTGTCTTTAATTCTTGGATTATTTTTCGATTTAATTCGCAATACCATAAATTCTTTTTTCTCATTTTTCACTTTGTATTCTAGGAAAATAAATTATTTGTTAAATTTTACAAAGCTTGTTGTCTTTCCTCTTTTCTGTTACTAATTTTAAGAGCTTAGACTCGTAACACTGAAAAATTCTTAAAGCTACATTAATAAATCCAAATCACACACGAACACGCACACGCACACGCACACGCAATAGGCAGCACTAAGTATGCAAAGATAAAAATACAATAGACAAGAGCAAAACGTCATCCGTATCTCAGTACTGAAATAACTGCTCGGAAGCAAAATGGAAAAGAAAACGTTGAAGAGAAGGATGAAAAGAAAGAAAGATGAATGGTTGTCATGGAAAAGAAGACTGCAGTGACTTAGAATATACTGTAAGCAAAACATAAAAATGAGCAATCGAATCAAGAGGTTTCCTGAATATAAATTTGAGTATTTTTGCAGGATAAAATCATTATCGGTTGGAGAATAAGTAATGCTGATATCAGTCTAACTGCGTATTTGCGCTAGCTGGTATCATAAAAAAAACAACAGTTGGAGTCAAAAATTTGGTACACATTTCTGTATTAATGATGTAAAATCTAAACTGGTCATCTATATAAAGACAGAATATGCCAATTGAATTTCATATGCCTCACTTAGGAAGTTTTGGCGAACAAGATTTGCACAGAAAACAGTCTTAATTCCAAAAATTTAAAGACCCCCCACCCCACCCCCCAAAAAAACAATAATAGTTAACACAATCATTCGATCAACATTGTATAATAGTGCAAACAAGTTTCTGGAATAGATTTCGGACCTACGGACGGACTGCGTCTAGTCAAGATGTCCCTGCTGTGAGCAGTGGTGTTGCATTATATTTTACACAAAATAATAAACAAAACAAACTATCGTATAAATGAGATTAATAAACAGGTCTGCATGCATATCATTGCTGTTAGATCTGATTATTTACAGTTTATCAGTGATACTGACTGTATGTATAGTATGTGACTGACATAAACTGAAAGACGTATTTGTGCGTATGGTTATCAATATGCTTTGACGAGATGGGGTGTAATCAAATCTCTGTCTCTGCTAGCAAATGCAGTCATCATTATTACGGAGGGATATGAGTGGATGTGAAGTTTTGGTATGATTTTATGCGAACGAAAACAAAATGTATGTACTATTTTGGTGTATAAATACCAGTCGAATAAAAGTATAAATCTCTTTCTGAACTAAAATATTCGTTATAACGTTGCTGACGGAGTGGCCGAATTTCTCCATAAAATCTGATTTATGATGGCATTTCTACCTCCCCACGTCTCTACTTTGAGTAGAAAGTCAAGTGGAAGGTCCACAAACACTGATGATGCGCATACAAACGAATTTGTTGTCCACGAATCAAATCAGATTCTGAAAAAGTCACTATATGCAACTTCAACCTCATATATGCCTGTCGTAGCTATGTATCTATGTAATTTTTGTTGTTGTTTTGTTAGTTAAATAGTGCTTTGACCATAACGTTCTATATTTTAGAATTTGATTTCGTTTTCATATTTGATCTTTTAAATCACATATAGAGTTACTTCTACAATTCCACGATCCGTTTCTTTCTGGTTCTATCCCATTCGCTTGCGATTGCTCCAGCTCGTCCTTACCAGCTCTTTCTCGATTACTCCAACTCGTCCTCTCCTATTTGTCTTGTGATGTCCCCATTTAGCCTTTTGACCTCTCCAGCTTCCCCTATAATC
>JAECUM010034091.1:0-26568 GCA_016617855.1 Megalonaias nervosa
TATATATACCACATACATTAAAAAATAACATGCATTTAAAGTGTTGATATAAAGCAATTTGATATACCAATACTATTGGTATATCAAATTGTGATCCGCCCATGGCGCAATAATACGCATATATAAACGTTCTCGCGAGCGTCTGCAGTTGATTCTAGATCTATGATCAATTTCCACAAATTAGTCACTAGTGACGTATGAAAAATAATGATGAAAAGTATTAATAATCCCCGTTTTCTAAATTAATTTAATATGGTACACATTTTCATCACAATCCTTTCTGCTTTCTGTTCTCCCCTCCCCTCTCAAGCATAACGGACAAACTGCGCAGAAATGTGGAATGAGAGAGAAAGGGAATTTGGGCTGGATTAAAACCTTGAAATAGAAATTACACCAAGTAACCTACAAGAATATGGTTCATCGTAACGATACGTGTGCACTTTCCTTGGGATTTATCTACAGTGTTTATCAATAATACAAAGTTGCAAACCAGTAAATTCCTCGGATACGTGGTACACATACTGTGATATATTTAATGTTATGTTTTGTTGTTTTTTCTTAAACATACCATAATGTTCTAAAAAATCGATTATTATTATTTAAATATGAAAATGCCCAAAGGCCTCTCTCTCTCTCTCTCTCTCTCTCTCTCTCTCTCTCTTGACCATCGTAGCAGGATACGGGCTAAAATCTATGAAATGGCGAACGTAGAGGATTTTCCGACAATATCTCTGGACTTATGAATGATGGTAAAAGTTAAGTCAAACCGACCAAAGGATGAAAGAGAGAGAGAGAGACAGACAGACAGACAGAGAGTTTTAAAGTCAAACCGACGAGAGAGAGAGAGAGAGAGAGAGAGAGAGAGAGAGAGAGAGAGAGAGAGAGAGAGATTTTGGGTCGGTTGTACTGTTGCTAAAGCAGAATAATGACTTAGATCAACTGTAAATATATTAAAATATTTTAATTGCCTCTTGTTGGCTCGTCAGTTGGCTTAGTTTCTATTCCACATTAATTTCCATGCGCCTGAAGGTGAATGGCATTGCGTTCATTTGAATGGTGTAGCTATCCAAGTCTTGCTACTGCTCTACTTTTATTATTAAAACCATCTTTCATGTTTAAACCATAAGTGTGTATTATATTGATTTAATCAATGTGGAGAAAAATAGAAACCAAGAAAAGAAAACAATCAACTTATCAATATGCAGAGGTGATTCTAAATAGCCACTACGGCAGAGAACTACATTTTGTAGCGGACACACTCGGGGATGTGAGAAGTTCATTCACTAGGTAAATACACGGCTGCCTGTAGTAAATCTGAACTCCGTTCAAAAGGCAAATATATGTATTTGTATGTGATATAAATAAAATATATGTAAAGTATGTACGCTGTATCAATGATATACCACTCGTTGTATAAATTTTTCATTAAAAGGAAACTCAGTAAGCTTCGTTTCTTTTTAATGAAAAATTTATACATCTCGTGGTATATCATTGATACAGCGTACATATTATACATATATTCTATATATATATAATTCACATATCATTAACATACGATTTTCATTTGCAAAATATAATGCAGACTCAGCTTGCGTGATTTTTGTGTGTGAATTTCAACACACACCAAGCATGTGTCACATAAGAGTCATGCAAAACTAACACTATTTGTTTTCCAAATATAAAACTTTAAAGCAATTAACTTGGACACGTGTCACACTCACGCACTATTCCTATACAGCTTCTTTCGTATCAGACACATGCAAAGACAGCACAACAGGTGCGCTTGATTTTAATGTGTGCCTTGCATGTGTCATCTGTATCAGTTTTAGATATAAACGCTGGCATCTGCATATGTGACTCATGCATGCAGCTTACAGTTTTTATAGTATTTGTAGATTCTGTCAAGTAGGACTGTTTCAGCATCCGTTAAAATCCAGCTTGAGAACAAGCAAAAATGCTTGACAATTAGCGAAATTCGGTAATGTTTGCTCAGAGCCTGTTCTGACAAAGGAATAGCCCTACTACTACACTCATCTGGGTATTTAATTACCTGAATTTGCCTTTCTCAATTAAAAATGTTTGTAAAACCTGACTAGCTAAGAATTTTTAATATTAACTCAAACGTTCAATGCATACATTTGCTTTTTAAGATAAGGCAATGGTCTGAGCGCATAACGTTGCACTCGATGTTTCATTTATTATATACTGCGGCTTTCAGTGTAAAATAGTCATTTTTATAGAGGCTGTAAACAAGGTAATGGCAAACAGAAAAAAGAAACAACGTACTAAATACTTTAGATCTTGCTTCTGTATGTAATTTGAATCAATTCACGGGGCATATAAATTCACAGTTTAGGGAAGAAAATCACGTATTGAAGTATTTATATATAATACAACTACCAGAACACAAGCTGCGGAGAACATAGCTTTAGGGACTTTGCTATGCATGACGTGTGAGACCATGCAAAACATAATCAATTAACCCCGTCATTAAATCATGTTGTTGAAAAAAGAAATTATATGGAAACATATTGGATGAGGTTATCTAGAATGAGATAACATTAACAGACAGAGATAATATATAATTGTTAGAGTATACGAAACGAGTGAAATTGTAAAATACTTACTACGTACCGATTTGCTGCAAATTATAAAGGTAAAGGTCATAAAGGAGTGTAGTACGTATCAACCACGCCTATTACAGAGTTTCAAAATCTTTCGATGGCCTACCAAGCTTTATTCTATAAACATATATGAAATTCTTTAGGCGAATCATTGCTAAAACTAGTGAATAAAATGGAAAATATCGAACATGAATTATAGTTAAGATGGTAGAAAATAAATAAAATATATTAATCAACACATTACTGAAGAGTCAAATAAGATATTTAGTCCAGTAGATAAACCAATATAATCAAATAGCGAGATACTTCACAAAACATTAGTTGGACATCTAAAACAATACAAATTAATATTAAACAAATGAGAAATTGTATTTAATATTTTTCTTTCTCAGTGCAAATTTTTTATAGCTCTCGCAATGTATTTACATTTATCTTTTTTCTATGACTTATATACTTGTTTTTCGTTCATTGTAGTATTAATGTGACAGGTGATGCTTGGTTATTGTGAGTATGGGATAAAAATGCAAACGTTGCTGGCAAACCCGGTGTTATGATTTGGTCAATCTATGCAATAACAGTGATTTTTGAAATTTGTGTTCTAACATGATTTTGGTAAATTTGTGTCAAAACAATTAAATGAAGTAGCAGCTGCTCTACATGGAGCTTAGTAGGTGATATGCGTGAATAAAAATAAAGAGCCAACACTAAAGGCTGTGCCAAAACTCGTAAACTATACACTACTTATTTCTAATGGACAATAACGTGAACATGTTGTACATAGTGTGCATGTATGTCATACACAGGCCTGTTCATCCATTCTTTAGGATAATTCATTCGATACCTTTTATTGTACCTAACCTAGCCGAATGTTTCCAAAATTGAAGTTAATATTTGAACTTGATACTTGGAAGTACACATAGATTAATGGCTTTGGCCATTTCATATATCCCTGTTTTTATAGGCCGAGATGGAAATCTTTTTCAGTTCATTGAAATACAATGTTAGTTACTTAAACGAACAAAAATTCCAGTTAGGTGAAAGAAATTTCACTTATGTGTACAGAATTTTCACTTAAGTGAACAAAAAGTGTTTTACTTAAATCACACAGAATTTCAGTTAAGTATTAAAGAATTAACTTAAATAAAGATTTTTCTCTTACGTAGAAATGAGATTATTCCAATGCAGTATAAATTCTTTAATACTTAAATGGTTTTTCACTAAGGTAAAAAAGCAACATATGTTAATGCTGCATGCAATAAAAGGACATGTCAACTTCATGTTCAAATGTGAATACATTTTTCGAATTTTTGGTTGAATAATTTACTCATATTCTTGCTATAAAAAAAATTAAAAAAAACTAAGGAGGTTTGCTGAAGCCACACAACATCTTTTAGAACCACTTTTGAACGCTTAACAGTTGAATAATATGTGCAGCTGTAAATTATGTTACGACATCTGCCGTTAATTTCAGTTTTATGTAAGAGACATTGCACACAAGAGTTACCACGGTTGAGTAATTAATCTATCAGCATTAATTTATTGTAAATGCAGATAGAGTATATAATCTATCAACATTTATTTATTGTATATACAGCTGGAGTAATTATAATATCAACTTTATTTATTGTATGTTTAACTATAGTAATTTATCTGTCGATATTAATTTGTTGTATATACAACTAGAACTATTATTTAATCGAGAATAGTTTAATGTATATACAACCAGAGTTATTAATCAATCGAGAATAAATTATTGTATATACAAAAGAGTTATTAATAAGTCGAGATCAATTTATTTTATATACAACTAGAGTTATTAAACAGAGTTAGTAATAAGTCGAGATCAATTTATTTTATATACAGCTAGAGTTATTAACCAGAGTTATTAATAAGTCGAGAATATTTTATTGTATATACAACCAGAGTAATTTATCTACCGACATTAATTTATTCTATACATAACTAGAGTTATTAATCAATCGAAAATAATTTATTGTATATACAACTAGAGTTGTTAATCAAACGAGAATAATTGTATGTTAAAGTTCTTACCATCTATGCGAAGGATTGTAGACGGTACAGTTTTGGTGATCGAATACGATCAGACGCATATACATTATATAAGTCCGTCCGTACATTATTTTGTAAGTGTGTATACATGTATGCATACATATATGTATGTTTGGATGGCCGATTCATCATTATGCAAATGATTTATTGCTAATTTAGAAATACATTAATGGGAGATGGCGGTAGGTATTAACTATATTCGCTTAATTCTAAATATGTTACACACAGTGCATGAACTACATGAAAATGAATTACTTATTATAACTAATAATTTATTAGTATCCTACATCAACTTACATAAATGAATGTTATTAGATAATCATCTTTTATGTCTGTAGGGAGGTAGGTACGGAAAGTGTAACGGAATTGTGTATAGTGAAATGTTTATGTATTATATATGAACGAAAACGTGCTCGGGTTTTTTTATTTTTTTTTTTTGTTTTTTTTTTTTTGTTTGTTTTTTTTGTTGTTTTTGTTTTGTCGCATGCAGCACTACCCGAGGGTGCTTTGTTTGTTTTTTGGGGGTTCCTTTTGCCTTATCTATTTCAAAACACTGACTTCGATTTACGCATTGCTGCAAGCACAGTGTGCCAGCAGTGAGAATCTCGAGTTCTCAGGATGTGGATTTTCACCACAACAAGGGTACTTATAGAGTAAATTCTCCTTCTCCTAACACGATACAAACATGTGTTGTCAGGAAGCAGTCCAAATTATGGAATCTTCAGCTGTAGAACTGTTTTTTTTTTTTTGTTTTTTTTTTTATTTTTTTTTTGACGACCGGTCGTATTAGTTTCCACGCAGTGAGGGACCACGGAACAAAGCTTCGGGACCAACATATTTGTAGGGTATAAGGAGGCTCTCGAGCGAACCTTCGGCATATTGAGAAGAGTGGGCCACTCATGTCAAGAATTTGTTGTTAGGTTCGTTCATCGTTCAATTACGTTAAAAATAAACATCTCATTCACGAAATTGCTTTATGTGTGTTCGCTAAATCCAATCCCAACCTGGCTTTATACTGGTACAGAAAGTTCAAAGCAGTTCGGACGTTTTGTTTCTTTGGTCTTGATATCAGATAAGGATCTTGAAAGAACGAAGCAATATAAATATTCGCACATTTTTTTGATGCGATTGAAAAATATTTTTATAAATCTTAGCTTGCCAAAAAGAATCTTAGACGTGACATCGCTTTTAATTTTTTAATTTTTGTTTAAACATAGAACTGTATACGTCTCTACTTTAACATTCAGCTATAAATGCATCTGCTTGAACATAGAATTGTAGATGTCTCTGACTGAACATAAGCAGCAGGGAGGGCGAATCCTACAACTTTTTAGGAGGCTTATTTTTGAATAATAAAGCTTCCTACAAAAATGAAAATACAAGGTAAATCACGTCAAACCGAAGCCTCTAACCGACCGAGACTTCTCTAGTTGGGTTAGCTCATTTTGCTATTGACGCCTTTGCCGTCTGTGTTTTCATTTTTGTATGTGTGTTCGTTTACCCGGCGGAGACTCAATTTTATGTCGTCGCCCTCCCTGCTGCCGTATCTCTCATCCAAAAATATTATCGAGACCTACATGATATCGCGACCGAGGATCATGTAAATTTATCGTAATAAATCCGTGTGAGGTAGCTTGCGCTTTTGAAAAGAAGTTTCTGAATTTGATTATATCCATATCCCCTGAACACCAAGTCTGATGAATGTTTCGCAGAGTATGTGTATCGACTCCATTAAAGACATCCCAGAAGATTGCAGTTTTCTCTGATCACTTTAGGTATTTGTGTATATCGCTGAGTAACATAAATCACGTCAGTATTTTTGTGTCTACCTCGGGAAAATATCCGAGCTGGATTTGATTGTTTGTTCAGCATCACATCATCGTATACTACAAGATTATTAATGCGTCCATCAAGATCATCCAGGATGGGGCTTCATCAATATCGGTGATAAAGTCAATAATATCATTACCGTCTTCATCCGACGACTTCGCTTCTTCATTAAGATTTTTAAGCACATAGTAGCATCGCTGAATATCTACGGATGGTGCCACTAAATACAACTTATCCCACTTGAGCCATCTCATTATCAGATTAAGCAACAATTGTGTCTTACCAGATCCAGATGGACCTATTATAATTGCTCTGATAGAATTTGGTAGCGCTGGATGATGATTGATTGGCTCTTGCTTTCGTGTCGCTGAAAAATCAATGATATCCATGTTGTACAATATAATAAATAATATGGATTTATATTGCGTTCGATGCAGAGCACCCACCCCCACCAGTGGATTAACAACAATAATAACAAAAAATAAAAAGCGTGCACTTACAGGCAAGTGTGTGAAATGTGGTACAAGCAAGTACAGATTTATTTCGGCTCGCACGAAGACAGGTGGTGATATCGCAGCTTCACTGGGAAAATTACAGGGACTCCATGGGCTAAATACCCAGAAGAAAAACATCTTCCTGGATATAATTATTGTGGTCCTGGAACCCGACTTGATATCCGACTTGACGAACGAGACTAACCAAGACCTGGAGAGTATCCAATAGATGCGATTGATTAAGCGTGCCACTTTCATGATGTCGCGTATAAAAATAAAGATTTACAACAACGACATATTCCGGACGTGAAGTTGATTCACTCGTTAAATTCCATAAAAAAATAAATCTCTCAGAGAAAAACTTGCTAGTTTCCTAGCAAAATCTGCGATGAAAGATAAACTAGTGCTAGGGGCCGGTAATTAGTTAGTCGATCATTATTATAATAATGGAATCGAGTTATTATAGCCCAAGAGGATATTGGAGGGGTAGAGCAGCGATTAGTAAACTTGGTGATGCAGCAAATGTCACACGTTATGTTGCTGAAAATTGGTTAGCACGACAGGCAATATGGCTAATTTATCTACCACCACCTAAGATAATTCGGTACGCACATTTTGATGTCATCGCTCCCAACGAAGTTCATCAGGCAGATATTTTGTTTTTACCACATGATACTATTAAAACACGTAGACGTCAATCACGCACATACAAATGCGCGTTGACTGTCGTTGACGTTGCAAGTAGATATAAAAAGCAGAACCACTATCAACAAAAACAGCAATTGAAGTTGCATCTGCGTTTGAACGAATTTATCAACGAGGACCTTTGCGATGGCCACATTTGCTACAGGTTGATCCTGGCAAAGAATTTCTTAGTGAAGCAACGTCGATGATGAAACAACACAACGTCAAAATCAGACGAAGACATGCCGCAATTCATTGCGATCAGGCAATTGTTGAGCAGTTTAATCGAACGCTTGCTGAGCGATTGTTTGGATATCAATATGCAAAGGAAATATCCACCGACCTTAAGTCCGGTGATAAGAGATCTCGTGAATGGGTTGCAAGACTACCAAGTGTGATAGCTGCGTTAAATAATGAAATTACTCGTGCAGCTTCTATGAAACCCATAAATGCGATCACAAAAAAAAAAAAAAATAATAAAAAAAAAACATATACCAATACAACGACGTGAGTCTTTCTCAAAACAACCAGTACTAGGTAATGTGACTGTAAGATATTCATATGAACCGGGTGAACTTGAAGGGGGTAAAAAAAAAGAGCAACTGATCCTATTTGGAGAGTGACCACACATAAAATTTCCAGTGTGGTAAGATCCACGGGTAGACCTGCAATCTACAGACTAGATTCAGCTGCTCCTCAACGTGGATTTGTGCGCGAACAATTACAAGTAATTCCTGAAGACACACAATTACCACCGCCTTCACTTCTGTGAAAGCAGGACACCAGCACCACTACATCGATTACACTCAAGACAGGTCAACATCACATTTTCGCGTGTATGACCGAGACTACTATTAATTCTATCCACGGTAAATTGTCTTGGATTATTATTCGAATACTGCCACAATATTACTGTGTTACAGCTTACACAATGATTATTTTGCTATTGTTTCAGCGCCATGATAAATTCAGTTCCAAGATCAAAGTCACGTTTACTTTTTTTGTCAGATCGCTGAGAACCAGCTTATTTTTTCATTACCATATCATCGCAATTGCTAGCAGTGGTTTGCTGAGTCATTGTGCAGTCTATGATCACCCACCGTAGGTGAGACATTCTTCTGACTCTCGACACCGCTAGATAAACTAAATTTGACCATTCGATCCGATCATCGACATTCCAGATATTTGTATCAGAAATAGTTAATCCTTGTGACGAATGAATCGTTATAGCATATCATAGAGTCCACGGAGTTTTGTCCATCGTTAGCTAGCTCTCAACGTCATTCACAGGAACCAAAATAATATCATTATGAGCGAGGTTTTGTTTCTCATTAATTTCAGGAATCTCAACTTCAGTATTTTGTTTGCGTGTGTCTTTTGGTCGATAACACAATGGAACAGGTAGATCTGAAAACTTTTCTTTATGTAACAGAAATAATTACTGTTGAAGTGTATCACGAACTATCTTCCGACTTTCAACTATCAAAACAGCAGGCCTCCATAAATTCAAAACAACCATATCAAAATTCCGAAATAATTCAATCGCACGCGTTGTTTTACCAGAACCTCCAGGTCCATTGAGATAAACAGTCTTATGTCTGGTCACAGGATCATATACCGATGGAGACGATGACAGCGACATCGGTTTATTTTTGTAATATATTTTCCTTAGATTCAACGTCGGCGGATTCAGAATAACTAAGAATCTTTTCTCATTTTATTTTCCATTTGCCCCATGATGCATCAGCGCCGAAATGTAATTGTTTTAGCAATCCTGCGTATTTTTATTGATATAAAATGAATCTGTGGCGACTCTAACTGCGGTATCAGGAAATCTGTTTATTATCGATAATATATTTATCGAAACGTACGCGAGCATTGAAGATCTTAAATGAGTAAACTGTGGTGAGTCACCATCAGCGTAGCTTACAATTGTACCTAATTTAGTTCTGTCCGATAAATTAACATTACTTCGACTTATAAATGTACTTTTCTCCGTTATATCGGCAATTATAAAATCGAGTTCAGCTTCGTCTATAATTAATCTTGTACAATGTCGTTTATGATCATATGATCCTCCTTGCGTAAATTTACCAATTATTTTTCTGCCAAGATCTTTTGCAAGCTTATTTTCGAGATCGGTATTGTCCGGATTTTCATCAGGGGAATATTTCTTTTGATGTGGTAACCAAACTTGTTTCTGCGGACGATATGATATAATTGCTTCATTTTACAACCAACGATATCAATATTTTTACATCAAGCATATATCGTAACTATTGGAGCCCAGCCGCATTCGCTAAAATGTTTTGCAAACCAAACAGCGACAACTGGATGAAGGTTTTTCGGTGCAAACTCGAATGACTCGATACAGGCAAATCCAGTTAAGTCAAAATCTGGTAAGGGTCCATTTATCGAAACTCTGGTCATCTCGTGTGTTGGATGTCCAAATTGCTTGAAATACTCAGAAGACTCACCCGCTCCAAGAAAACTTCCAGAATAACATGCAACCATATCAACCGAGATAACATCTTTATAATCGTATTTAGTATTCCATAATCCGCCGTGTCCGTATTCGATACAACTCCGTTGGACATCTTCAAGAAATTCCAATCGTGTTAGTTTCCATGAATTTTCTTTCTGAGCAGCGTGGGCAGCAACTGACGGAACGGTAAAACAATTACTGAGTAATCGTTCGATAACATCAGTATCGTTCGTGTATTTCAACGCAAGATTTTTCATTTCGTCTTGGAGAGATTCCGTACGATAAATATCTCCATTACGGCGTACAAACTGATCACAGTTCGCAGATTCTGAACTTGAAAACAACCACACGGATACAGAGTCACTGTCACTCTTACTGATATTTCTGATAATATCGAACATATCACCATTATAGAATTTAACAGTTCGATTTCTTGGAAATATTGTTATGTTCGAAGTCCACTCGTGTGCGTTATGATCAATAATCTCTATCGAAGCTCCATTTTTTTATATTTTAATTCATACAAAATCTCTCCGGTTAGTGTCTCCACCCTTATTGGGAATCTTAATTTTTTGTCCAGTTCAGCAACGTCATTGATAGACTCTCCGGTATCTTTAACTGTTTCTGCCCACTCATTAATTTTTTTACGTCTTAGATGCTTTAAACCATTTCCTCGTTTCGCATTTGTGAAGTGTTCTGTAACTCGCTCAGCAACACAATTCAAGCGAGAAATTTTCATTGGCAGGAGGTCATCGACGTTAGGTTTATCATTCAGCGGATATATCGCATAAACAACTGCCGTCACAGAATATGCTCGCTCATAATAAGTTCTATCAATTCCAGTCAGTATTCCTGGTTTTGAATTTTTATTTAACGTAACAATATTTCCAGTGTGGTGTCTCCACGATAAATTTTATTCTAAAAATATATTTTCGTGCAAGATCGAGATAATTAATAATTGTCGCTGCTCGCTTGTCATTCATTGTAGCATCTACGTCTTGTATAATTCCGAATGTTGACCACACATGAGCCGCACCATCGTTACGAAATTCTCTCTTGGTTTCACTGATACGATTAATTAAAGTCTTATTCGTTAAGTCAACCTGAGCTCGCCTTGGTAATTTAGGGGTTATTCTGTCAAGATCAAATCTAGCTTTAGAGGGTTTAATCGCAGATAATCTCGCAAATTCCTCCATTGTTATAATTAAGGCAAATACAAGCAAAGAATAAATGGAAGCGGTTATTGATTGGTTCTTCTGTTCCTAATAACAGAGCTTGCGTAAATGAATTCTGTGGATATCACATGCAAAATGTGCGGAGAGAGAGAGAGAGAGAGAGAGAGAGAGAGAGAGAGAGAGAGTCTAGGACCAAAACCGTATTTGAAATGCGGTGTTGGGGTCAGAGGAGAAACGCAGATGTGTGTAAAATGCGGTGGTAAAAAAATACAGAGAGCTGAAACGATATTATGATAAAAAATAACGCCGGCAACAACGTTGCTGGTATAAAAAAAACGCCGAAGACTATCTCGCCAGATGTTCACGCCAACAATAAAATAATAATTTAGACAAATAATATTATTATATAAATGGAGCCAAATGAATTTGTGAAGCATCCCATCATCAAGAATTATGAGGCAACTCGTGATGGTGTAATTAGGAACTGTCGACTGAAAAAACCAGTCTGTGTTGTTCATAAATCTGGTTATATCAGATTTACTGTTGGAAAGGAAAGATATTTATGTCATAAATTTATTTATGATGTTTTCTTGGACTAATCAAAGATGGTTTTGTGATTGATCACATCAACGGCAAGAAACTTGAGAATTCTTTGATTAATTTACGAGCTGTTGGACAGAGTCAAAATTGCAAATTTTCTGGTACTGGTAAGCACAAAAAATTACAAGGAGGGTTGTTAAATATGTGAACGTGGAGACTGGCGAAGAAATAATATTTCAATCAATGAATGCAGCTGGAAAATATTTTGCTATTGTCACACCTTCAGTACAACGTGTCGCAGATAAAATATACAGATCGGTGTATTCAATGAAATATAATGAGCGTATAATATTTCAGTATCTCCCGATTGTGTTACATGCAGACACTGACAATCCTGAATTTACTTTAACTCGATTTTGAATTTTGTTGTAGTTGTTTGTAAGATTAAGGGAAATAACTCTCTCAAGCAAAGCTTTCTCGGATACAGCGATTAAGCAGTTCCCCGCTTGTAACTGCGTAATATCATATGACCGCTGAGATTATTTTTGTTGTGTCTCACACGTTGTATTTCTTGTCCCGCTTGACTTAGTCCCTGACTAGGTCACTGACTCTCTGTCCCTGATAAATTCAGAAAAATAAGAAACGTATCGTTCACAAGTTTGATATGCATTGTACATGCCTCCCGTGCCTGCAGTACATGTAAGCTATTTTTAGATTTCCAGGGAAGATAGTTGACAATAGATCTGCATGTACTTTAACTCGTGAATGACATCCGGCAGAAATGTATGTGCGATTATTAAATGCAGATATTTTATACAGTGTTTGGAAACTGAAATAAATCCACACTGCAGTTAACGCAATTACACAACAATTGTGATTTATTCAGTATACTGATCGCTTGTAGGAATTGCCCGTTAGGTAACTTCATATTAATATTTCAAACATATATCTGTAAGGATGATTCGTGGTGCAGTACTAACGTGGCGGTTTCTCATACTCGAGAAATCCTACCGAATTTTCTCAAAAAATAAAATTTCATTATAATAGATACTTCTCAAAATAGAAAATTTCATTATAATACATATTTCTGAAATCCTCCCGAATTTATAAAATCGATGGGGTATTTGGTACTTAAAATCGAGAAATCCTACCGAATTTATAAACTCGGTGGGGCAATTACCCGTTAAATCCAGAAAATCCTACCGAATTTCTCAAAAAATAAAATTTCATTATAATAAATACTTCTCAAAATAGAAAATTTCATTATAATACATATTTCTGAAATCCTCCCGAACTTATAAAATCGATGGAGTATTTGGTACTTAAAATCGAGAAATCCTACCGAATTTATAAACTCGGTGGGGAAATTACCCGTTAAATCCAGAAAATCCTACCGAATTTCTCAAAAAATGAAATTTCATTATAATAAATATTTCTTAAAAATAAAAATTTCATTATAATAAATATTTCTGAAATCCGACTGAAATCACAATTTCGATGGGGCTATTACCCGTTAAATCCAGAAAATCCGACTGAAATCACAATTTCAATGGGGTAATTACCCGTTAAATCACAATTTCGATGGGGTAATAAACAAATATTACAATGAAATTTTATTTTAAACAAATATTTATTATGTAATGAATTCCGAAAATATTAATGCAATTATTTCTGAGATTAAAAAGTTAAATGATGAGGATATAT
Organism: Megalonaias nervosa; assembly: GCA_016617855.1. NCBI lineage: Eukaryota > Metazoa > Mollusca > Bivalvia > Unionida > Unionidae > Megalonaias > Megalonaias nervosa. The sequence goes on from JAECUM010034091.1 coordinate 13,607, forward strand.
AACTATCAGAACAATTGGATCCTGAGGTTGTTGTGGACCTTCATATGTCGGTGGAACTTCTGGCCATCCTAATACAGATCTGATCGATGATTGATATATATCTATGGCCTAGTCGCGTGTCGATATTTCTATCGCTGCTGATAATGTTGGCTCGTCAACCATAATAGCGATTTTGGATTCTTTTCCTGCGCTGGAATTCACTATTAATCTGTTCTATTTGATAACTGCCCGTGGGAATACCAACAACTTGCCACTCTGGAGTTCCATCAGATTTATTTTTATAAGAAAACACTACTGAGCTATTTGCGGGTAACCCACCGAATGACTTTGATCTAATATTTAGCGAGCTGCAATATACTCGCAATTGCGCTAACGCTATTTCTTTGGCTGGAATTGCCGTTGGAAAGTTAACGTCGAATTCAGGATTGGCTGAGCTCGCTGATATCATCGTGGTTATTGGCGGTGTTGTATTAGCGACGATTTGTTATAGTAACTGTGACGATATTTAATCGTTTGATGACATTATTATTATTTACTTCCTGATTTAAATTAAGGTGACTCTGTCCTCGTCGGGTTTTGGTTTTTAGTTTCTTCATGGTAAACCTTAATCATTTCTGAAAATTCCTGATCTGATATTATTCCATCATTGAGCCCTGTTGATATCATCGATGATAATTTGGCGTGCGCGAGTGTTGCCGCTGATAGCAACGTTGTGTATTCGTGTAATTTATCAGCTGCACACGTGGATATCTTTTTCGCGATGATATTAAGAATACCAGCAACAGCGGTTACAACTGCAACACCAGTTCCTATTACTGGTGCTATTATGTATGATGCTGATAATGATCCGATTATAGTTGCTGTTCCAGCGGCGACCGAAGACACCGAGCATACAATTATGTCAGTAACAACGAAACGTCTGCGGTATTTTTTAAATTTTACTGTGTACTCATCAGTGATATTTTTCAGTTGGGTCTGCAACAAACACACTTGTTCGTATTTGTAATGTTGCGCTGCAGCAAAGTCAGTCGACTGGTTCATTATATAATTTAGGTAGGTGGTAGTTTAGCGACTAATTCGAGACACCAATAGTAGATCACACCGAGGTATTGTTTTTCGGGTGTCACTACAAATATTTCCTCGTCGTTTTGATCCGGTACTAATAACATAGATCCAGAGGATCCACTAACTGGATAACGACGTTGATTATCGGCGTATATTGTATATTTTGTAGTGCCGAATATTGAGAATCTATATATACCAGTAACCTTGGCGCGATATCTGATGAATCTAGTATTGATTGGTTCCTATAATGCTGATCCAGACGCTACTGTATGTACTACATCATCGGTAATTTTTTTATTTCGGAGAGTTTAATGTCGATAACTCCTGGACTTCCAAAAAATTCATTAATATTTTTTTTTTTTTAAAATTTAATATCGACGACTGCTGGATTTCCAAAAACTTCATTAATATTTTTATTTATGTCAGAGAGTTTAAGGTCGACGACAGCTGGACTTCCAAAAAATTCATTAATAACTCTATTTGAGTTTCTGCAAAACTTCAAAAACGTGGTTATATGAGTAGTATAATCAGATCTAAATGTGGCCAATCCCTCATTAATCGTCAGCAGCGATGTCATCGTCAGGATGTTGCTATCATCGACATATTTATTTGTTGCGGCGTCATATTTTGATTCTGGTTCTCTAAGACCAGTAATTTTATCATTAGCCATATTGAGAGAACCAGTCATTATTTCACCGGCGGATAGCAAACAATCATCGATCTCAGTTCTGATCGTGGTGTTGTTGCTGTCTACGTATCATTTTGTTGCCACATCATCGTCTGATTTTGGTTCTCTCACATTGATAATTGTGTTTCTGCTCATATTGAGATCGCCATACATAATATCTCCAATTCTTCTGATGCGTCCAGCAATCTCTCCCACGAGTTTTAAGACTGATTCCTCCGAGTTTTTAATTTTACCGTTCTTAGTAAATACCGCTAAGTTATTCTCGGTCGCATCTGGAACTCGCAGAATAATATCTGTCAACGGGATATTACTCGTCTTTAATCGTCCTTGTTGAACCTGAAAAACAACAAATGCAGTTTGATCCACATCTACGAGACGCAAAAGATTAGCTATCTCGTCCTTGATATGATCAAGTGTCGCGTATTTGAATAATACACCTTGAGGTTTGAGACTCCGAGAAGACCTACCAAAAATATCTAGCATTGTATATTCACTAAGACCCGTTTAAAACGACGGTGGATGGCTTTATCGTCTGGTGGTATACACGTGTACGACTTTATGAGGCGGTGTTGTTGAGGATGACATATCGTCGAGCACAGCAAGTACTTCACGGCCACACATTGGCGGATCAGTTATTGTCTGTGTTCTTAATGTTGAATACCACACGGAAGTTTGAAGCGGAGTGCTTTGCACTCTGCCGATATATTTTAAAAATTCCTTCTGTGGTGCCAACCCATACGAATCAGAATAAACAATTCCACGTGAATCAATCGCTTATGCAACCTAGTGAGTACCTGGACCAGAACTTCCATCGTGATTAATGATACCTGTTTCAACACTGTTTGGTTGTTTTGGTAATTGATCACGCATCAAAACATCTCTGAAGTTTTTGATGTTTAATCGCTTAGCAGCATCAAGTAAATCAAAATTGGACATGGGAAGTATCAACGATGTGTCCCGGACAGTCTCAGACCATTCCCTGTTGACTGACCGTACCGTGAATGAGGAGTTCCTGGCAGTCTTAGACGTTTCCCTGTTGTTGTTTTTTTTGGGAAGTTTTTAGTCCGTGACCTGTTGCTTTCTTTAATGCCATCCTAGCGGCAGTTGCAACAGCACCAAGTGCAGCTGCTTTTGCAACAGCTGGAGTTTCAGCGGCTATCAACGCTGGTATAGCTGCAAGAAGTGGAAATATACCACCCGTCTCGGCTGTGTCTTTAATGGTACCCTCAAAAAGATTAAGTCGTACGCCGGTCTTTGATCGTTTGGCGTCATTGAAGTGCCCGAGTTGACTTTCTGTCAGTGATAGTTTATTTGGACCGCCTTTGATCTGTTCTGATTTCAGTAATATTTTTATTCCCGAATTCTTTTTTGATACTGATTGTAGCTTTTTAATCTGACCAGGAGTCAAAGTAACATTAACGTGATGACATGACATTATAATATCATGAGCGATTTAATTACATGTTTGGAAAACACTTACATGTTTTCGACTGGGGCATCAATAACTCTCATTCGTCCACCAACACCTTCAAGCAACGTTGTTTTGCCTGAGAGTATAACAGCGATTGCTCTGTAATCAGTAACACAGGTTGGCAGTGCACCTACTCGAGCACGAAAATGTATGTCAACGACTGCATGTCTAAACAAATCTAGATGTTTCTGCGAGAAGTAGTAGATCGGATATAACGTCGAGAAATCCCGCTGAGGTATTTGCAATCCAGAATCCACATTCTGATAACGCCCCATGAATGTCATCAAACGATGATAAGCACGTGCAACGTGATTATTTTCAAAATCCAACAACACTTCTTCAGACGGTTCTTGATGTCCATTTATCCTTGAAGAAACTTCACTAACCCCAAGTGGGTCAAATACCATATGATTTCGTATTTGAGAATTCTGTCGTCGGATACCTTGAAAAGCTATAAATACATGTCGAGGTGCTGAAACTCCATGCTGTGATGTGATCTGCCATGCAAATGTGCCAATAGTTGTGCTCGTGATCGAGTCTGTCGTCATCGTCAACCATGATAACGTTGATTTGCCGCCGCTATCCATAAAAAAGAGCAGCCGTTGTTCTTCAGCGAGTGATGGTGACATTACTGGCATCCGCAATGAACGTTTTGTCAGTGTCACATTTCCGTGAAGTGCCGCCGTTGCAGCTGAATCGACTCCTTCAACGTGCCAGATAACATCGTCGTCCGTGGTTTTTCGAATGAGAGCAACTGTATGTTTTGCCCCGAAGAAAACTTTTCTAACATTTCTACAGAAACCAAAGATATGTGACAGTGGTATTGCACAGCTAAATCTACCCTGAGCATCAATTTGATTTTTGCGTGCTGCGAATCCCAGATTAAAATTTGCATTTACAAAGAATAAATTCTCAACATCGGCGTCGTCAGCCGCAGCAGTATCTTTCTTGGGTCGTCGAAATGTGTAAGGTCGGCCATCAGCGCGATCAACAGTATCTTTTGCAAATATCATTGACGGACCAGTAGACCGTGAATAATCATCGCTGTATCGGGATAACCCCAATATCGTCTTAGCAACATCAACATCATTGAGGCATGCTTCGATTTCTTTACAATCAATAATATATCGTGCACTGCTGAATAATGCCATAATTCCGTTATTAACGAATCCACCCTGCTCATCACCATAAGGATTACCATCGGCTTTTACAAGTCTACCCTGAACTTCATTGAATGCCTCGGAGGGTAGAAAATATCTCGATGTATCCTGGACTTTGTAGTTCGATTCGTGAACGTGTGTCTGGTTCTCTTGCGTCATAAGAATAATACTGATAATCACGTATCAATTCATCTTTGAGAACTGGTGCGTCCATGTCGAATGGGGGATCAGATACACGTTTGAACATCTTTATTATACTTGGTATCGTCTAACACGAAGACCACTTCCTGCTATTAAACTTGCAGTTATTTTTTTTTTCTTTTTCTAACATAGGTACACCAGCCAACTCTACTAGTTTTTGATTTGCAGCTTGATTTATTATTTTACTAACATTTGCAGGCATCACTTCAGTGCTGGGTAATTTTACTGGCTGCGGTCGGACTGCTTGCGGTCTGCGTATTAACCGTGCTAGTCTATCTTTAATTGCTGAGAATGCTTTGATAGCAACATCACCAACAGCACCAATACCCTTATCACGAACAACGTCAATAGCTTTCATTCACAATTGCTTTGCAATCAATATTGCTTTTGGGGCTATCCTTCTAAATAGACCCTGAACAACATCACCGAGTCCATCTTCGTGGATCGGTTCATACGTAGGTAATCGCGAATTTATCACCCTGACCATGATCGGTCGACGTTGAGCATTATGTATGATCATCTCATTTTATTGTCACTTATCTTATTGTATACCCTCAATCACTGCGGTAATCATCAACGATTTCATCAATGAGGGACCGATAAACATTAATATCCATGATACCGCCTGTAAATAATCTCTGACAAATAGCAGCTGCTTCATTAACGATTTCTGGAAAATTATTGCCAGCTCGTTTTCCGCCAATCAGAATTTCTAATCGTTCAACATCGGCAAGAACGTTATTGGGACATTGAGTAATAAGACCACTCCTCCTGGTACCTGTACCAATACCACTTCCGGTGGCGCCGGGGGAAGAGTTTGCATCTTCCCATTCTTTTTCTTCCTCACTTGTTATTTTGACTGGTTGTTGTGATTTTTGTTGTTGTTGCTTTTGTTGTTTTTGTTTTGTTTTTGTGGTTGTTGTAATACTGGCTGTGGTTGTTGTAAATGTGCAAAATATTTATCTATTCCATTGATAAATGCAGTGTATCTTTTATCATTATTTCGGGCCTGATCAACTCCGTAGTATATGCGAAATATCCATTTATACCAGTTATCACGACTTACAGTATCATCAGCATACTCAGATTGCAAATTTTGTTTCTTTTATCAAAACTATGCACGGCAAACATAGGTAAGTCATTTCTGTCGTTATTTTTTTTTATGCCGGTAATACTCACTTCGGTAAATTTTCCATTCACTTCAGTTTTCTCACTTACTTGTTCTGGTTCTGGTTCTTGTAAAAGTTCCTGTCATCAAATACTTCAGAACGAAGCTGCTCAGGTATTTATTGTGTTTGTGGTTGAGCATCAGCTATTTCACCTGGAAGTTCTCGTAGAATCTTTTTGGTTTTTTAGTTCTTTTTGCTATTTTCCCAGTTGCTTTAGCTGTTTGCTCTAACGTGGGAAGAAGACCTTTGGTAGCCTTTGTAACAGGTTCAGATAATTGTTCTGAACCTTCTAGAAATTCAACCTTAGACTCCTGACGCTCTTGTAATTTTTGTTTGACAGAATCACGGACTGGAAGATATTTCTTAATTGCCTCTAGTCGCTGTCGAGCTAATTTAGATGTGTGAGATTCCATGGTTAGTGTTATTATTGACATAATTAATTACGGCACACAGCAGCAGGGAGGGCGACGACAAAAATTGAGTGTCCGACGGGTAAACGGACACACACAAAAAAAAAATGAAAACACAAACGTATTAAGCGTCAATAACAAAATGAGCTAACCCAGTTAGAGAAGTCTCGGTCGGTCAGAGGATTCGGTTTGACGTTATTGACCTTGTACTTTCATTTTTGTAGGAAGCTTTATTTTTCAAAAATAACCCTCCTAAAAATGTTGTAGGATTCGCCCTCCCTGCTGCTACATACGGCTAAAACTGTCCCTGCTTAAACAATTTATTTAAAATGTCTCTGATTCAACATACAACTATTATACGTCTCTACTTGAACGTACCAATAAATGTATCTGTCTCTAGGTGAACACTTAATAATGTTTACAATATGAGAAAAGCGGTTTCGTTTTTTAAACTTCCCGCGTCCTGGAGTGTAATCAGTATCATGGAGCGCGTGCGCGTGTGTTAATAGAAACACATGCCACTGGGATATTTGCTGTATAACCTACTTCAGACTGTTTCTATGACCTAGGAGAGGCCAGGCATAGGGGCAGGGGACGTCGGCCAATAAAACAAAGTATTTAAACTTTTCACAAAAGACGGGACCGGTGTGTGTGCAAAAGACGCTCCACGCCGGAGGCACCATTTGGTCTAATGCAGGCCCTGGATCTAGAAAGATGTTTGAGATTCAGTGAGGATGTACATACATTTGGCTTTTAGATACAGCACAATAACTTCCATCAACTTCCCAGAGATAAAATCAGTTTGATCAGTCCATTTGTAATTCGGGTTTCAGTATCAGCACAGTGGAATTGTATACTACTTTAATAAAACGCAAAGTTTACACATGACGTCATTACTTTGCTTTCATTACCATTCATTTGTCTACCTCATCCAGCCCACGTCCCATACCATTTCGTATTGACATAAAACTCGTTGTTTGTAAGTGTGGACCATACTATTAATAGGGCCCAGGTTTTCCAATGGCAGACGGGTTCTTGTTAGATTCAGGTTGTTACAGACGACGATAGGGCCCTGATTTTCCAATGACAGACGAGTTCGTTTCGGAATGAATAGGGTTTTTAGGCTGTTCCAGGCGACGAAGATAAATGTGATGCATGCGAATTTGCCACAACAAAGGAATGTCATATGGTTGCTAACATATTTAAATAACGATAAGACAAAGGTTAATTGATATGTGTAAGTGAACTCCAATCCTTTCTTTTCAACTTGTTCGAGCAATCAATAATTCTCGGATGCGCCAAAATATTGATGTCTTTTCAAACCGTAAATGACCTAACTGCATTTCACTTTCAGTGCGCCTCGGGGGCTTATGTCTTTGCTTACAATTTATCTACAGATCATACATGTATTCTGTAATTTTATGATTTGAAGGTAAACTGTAAACAACGATACAAGCCCTTGTGCTATGTTCTAATAATAGAAAATTCAATTTCTTAGTTCCAACTAAAGCGTTGAAACAGTGTATATGTTTCTTAATAAAACACGTTATAGCAATACATCAGAATAATATAAATAAGTAGAGTCGAAGCACCGAGTCGTGGGTATATATGTATGGAAAATGCTTAATAACACAACATTGTAAAGACACTCGATTGACAAAGTGACACAGCAGTTTTGTGTATAGTTGTTGTGGGCTTAGCACTTGATACATGGAGGCCAGTATAACGGGTGTGGGAATAACCCCGGAAAACCCCCAGGAAGAACCACCCAACCACGGGAAGATCTTACTTACCCATATAGGCGGAGATGGAGATTTGAACCCACGCGGACAGAAGTGAGCTAGCATTGATTAATAAAGGAGAACTCTTAAGACCACTCGGCCCCTTGGTTTTATGTCTATGCCTATGGAAAACACTGTGAAAACACAGAATTGTAAAGATAACTGATGATAAATGGGTATAAAGTTTATAGTATAGACTACATTGGACTACATTTTAGAGAATTTTATAAAGCTACACGGAGTAGTTTATCAATCTGGCAAACCCCCCCCCCCCCCAGCAAAGACGGAGGTAAATCAACCACAGAAGAAACAGGTGGCATCCTATTGCAACTCTTACCGCGCTCAGCCAATCAAATGCAATATACCTGATCAATATTCCCAGATCTCACGCGTTATTGAACCTGTCTACTACAATGGCAATAGAAGCTTATTTACAAAACTGGTACAGAATCTGACTGAAATTCTGTCTCCAGAGTGTTAACAAGCTTGATTAATCAGATACTAGAGTACCTCATTAATACGCCTAAATCTTGGATTATTTAACAAATTTGATCCAAATCTGGTGAAAAATGGAGTTGCTAAAGTGTTGACAAGCTCGGCCAATCAGAAGTAAGATCTTTCAATTGATATACTCCGATCTTGTCCGGAGTCAACCGAGATCTTCATGATAAAAAATACGGTCTTAAAAGTGGTTACAATCTCAGTTAATAAATATGCAAAATCGCCTGATTAATATGCATGGATCCACGTGCTTCATCAAACACATGCGAGATCTTGATTTTAGAAACCTACGTTTCAAATTTGATCACAAAGGGATTTAAAAAAAAAAAAAGCTTGAAGCCAATCAGATGCACAAACACCTTTTTATGTTTGATTCTTACTCATTATCGAGCGTGTTTGAGACTTGATGATAAAAGCCATTATTCCAAGTTTGATCGCAATTGGATTATAAATATGGTCTCCAGAGTCGTAACAAGCTCAGACAATCACGTTGAAGATCATCTCATTTAATATGCGTGTGTCTCGCTCATTATTAAACGTGTTCGATACTCAATACTATAAGCTTATATTCCAAGTTTGAGCAAGATCGGATGAATTATATACCCTTTAAATTGATAACAAGCAATTATTGATGGACAAATGACAGACGTAGGGCTATAACGTGAGTTCACTTGTCTTTGGTCGTAGCTGGCGATAATAATAGCAATCAACGAGTTTAGGATTTTCTAATTTGCAGTAATTACTGTATTTCGTAGTAGACATGCTCTAAAATAATTATAAGGAAACATTTTGTTCAAAGTTATAAAATCTTGATTTGTGAAGTGTGTGTGTGTGTAGCAGGTAAAATATTTAATGAAGTGCACCAAAAGAAGTCCAAAACATTAACTATTGAATTGAGCACTTACTCGTGTATCTGGACATTGTCAGGGCCGACAAGGGGGGCAATCGGGGATATATCCCCTGGGCCCTGGCCCGTAAGCGGGCCCGGGCCGAACAACATTTTTAAATTTTATAAAAGAAAAATTTTGTATGAACAAGAACTAGGAGAGGCCCGGGTGTTTCTTACCCCAAGGCCCGTGATCCCTCTCTACGGCCCTGGACATTGTAGGGTACTCATCTGTAACATCGGCGACTAGTATCGTTTGAATACATGACCAATCATGATCCCAAGCCACTGGCGATAATCCGCTACGCTCCTTTATCCATCGTAGCCTCCAATGCAGAGATTTCCTCATTGATATGACTATGCATAAAGTATGTGAATTTATAGAAGGAAATGCTTTGAACGGTTTCAGTTTTTTGCAAAAATCTTCTTGGAGTTTTAAAAAAATCTGCCCTAAATGATTTTGTATATCGTGAAATAAGGAGGACACCGTGACATATCAAAAGATATTACCGCATTCTAAAATACTGGGGAGGACACCCTGACATATCAACAGATATTACCGCATTCTAAAATACTGGGGAGGACGCCCTGATATAACAATAGATATTACCGCATTCTAAAATACTGGGGAGGACACTCTGACATAACAATAGATATTACCGCATTCTAAAATACTGGACTAAGCTTATCTTCTCAGATAACAGAAAATATATATGTCATATATAACTTGATGTTTATGAACATAGAATGCCATCGTGGAAAGAAAAATTGTGCACCATTAGTGATTTATTAAAAAGTCCTCGTCCAGGGAAGTGTAGGTAAATCAAGCTGTTGGGAACATAAAGATTTTCTTTGATCAAGCAACGGCTGACTGACAAGTTTATCCAAATTTGGCAATCAAAAATAATATAATTTTCAAGAGCTAAATTATGTTGAAATTTGTCATCACATTTTCATTAAAGAAGCATTTTGATATAGTCACAGTGACAATATTAAGAAAATCCCTTTTTAAATTAAGGCTGTCTGACCATATTTTACATATTGAATAAGGGAGACGGAATAGACCACAATGCATCCCACTAAATCAAAGAATTGTTTGTATTTTTTTTTTTTACAGTGTTTTGGGAGATGAGTACCACTTTGTATCAGAAGTGATTGTATGAATAAACATGAATTTGGCGTGTTTGGTTATTCGCCTTTAGCAAAGGCTGAGAGTGTTTTTACTGTGAATTTGTCTCCTTCCGCCGCCATATTGCTCCACGTGAACAAAAGTAGTTCACAATATAATTCTTAATGGCGACAAATTGCATCCGAGGTGTCTTTCTCGAATTGACGGAAAAGGCGAAGGATGTTCAGATTGGTTGCCACAGGTGATAAAGGAGCGTAGCGGATTGTCCCTCGTGGCTTGCGACATTAATGACCACTACTGTGTTAAGAAGTGCATGCACTGTCCTGTACATGTATAAGGCTTGTTCTTAAACAGCTTACATTTTTAATGAAGTTTTAGAAACTAAGAAAAAAACAACTTATTTGTTGTTTTATTACAGTTTATGAAATATTTTACCTGTGAAACCGACCATAATGTAATCTAGGTAGGTATTCCAATTAGTTAGGATTATTTGCAATGTATAGTTTCTGCTGTTCTCAATTGAAGTCATATGACCCAAATACATTGTGTAATGACCAAAATGGTACACATAACAGAAGTCGATCAGTTCCCATGCTCTAATACATTGACTGGGTCCGGACCCGGTGTTGTCATTTGAGGAAGAGTCCACGTAGCAGATAAATGGGAGTGCTAGCTAATCCAACTCCAAATGTTGACCACTCACAATACCGATACTACTGATGTTCCATTTCAGTAGTTACAAAAGTAAGAGGTTTTAGTTTATGATGGCAAATCAAACAGGATCGAGTTCAACCGAATTATCTAACCTTGCACAACGCCGCTATAGAGATTAACGTCCAAGATGGTAAATTAACTAAGCATTGACCTATATATCTAAACTTGCACAACGCTAAAAGGTTTACATTTATTATGGTATATCAAGTAAACGCTTACAGGATTGAGTCCAGCCGAACCATCTAACCTTGCACAACGCTTGAGGGATTTACGTTTAGGATTGTAAATCAAATAGACATGGACCGAAATATCTAACCTTACACAACGCTAAGAGATTTACGTTCAACATAGTAAATCAAATAGATATTCACTGGATCGAGTACAACCCAAATATCTAACCTTCCGCAACGCTAAGAGATTTACATTTAAGATAGTAAATCATCTAGACACATACAAGACAGAGTCCAGCTGAAATACTTAATCTTCCACAAAGCTAAGAGGTCTATGTTAAAGATGTAAATGAAATAGACACGGACAGGTCCTATTCCATCCGAAATGTTTAACGTACCACAGAGCTAACGGACTTATGATGAAGATGGTAAATCAAATAGACATGTACAGAATAACGCTCAGCCGAAATGGCAGACCTTCCAACCGAAATTAGTTCTCATGAAATACTAATTTCATACAGTACTTTGCTCTGATCTCAAATATATCACTAAAGTGGAAAAAGAAAAGTAAACGTGCTTTTCAAAGTGGTGAAGTTTTCGATAAATTTTCACTCCTTAAAGTAAGAGCAATGAATTAACTGATTTATGAAGACCTGATAAGATACAAAGTAATAAACATGATACTTGGCCCAGGCAGCTAGGGTGTAGAATTAGTACAGATGAATGGACCAAGTCTTTTATTTAACGTTATACAAATTGACACAAGACTCATTCGTTTTAATTTTAGATTTCTACATAGAAATATGGCTACGAACCAGTTTTTGAAAAATGATTAATTTAAGCGATAATGACAAAAGCACCTTTTGTAAGAAGGGAATAGTACACACTGAGTACTGATTGTATGACTGTTCAGTTACTGAACATTTTGGAAATTATTTGTGGAATGGATCCAACTGTTAGAATTACACGAAAATAAATCTCTAGAGGATATAACAACTTTGTTGATTTATTAGCTTCCTAATTTTGTTTGCAAAACATGTTGTATACAGATCACGTTGCGCATAGAAAATCCCAAATCTCACCTATTATAAAAAGTGTGTTCAAATCACATAAAACTCTGGAAAAATATGTCGCCAAAGTGAATAACAGAAGCGACGAGTTTAAGAGCAAGTGGACTTTATTGTCAACATTTGGTACAAGAATTTGTTTATACCTTTTTTCTTTTACATTTTCCTTACTTTCATTTTGGGGGTGGAAAAACACGACTAGTTTTTAAAAAAGAAGAAACAAGGAGAAAAAGTGTTCTAGTGTGTATTTGTGTACACCATTTGTGAGTGTAATATGTATGTGTGTGCATATATGTGTGTGCATGTATGTGTGTGCATGTATGTGTGTGCATGTATGTGTGTGCATATATGTGTGGTATCTGAGTAAGGGAACATACGTAAAGATCAGGATGCAAAACAATTAAAGGTAATGACACCATACACCAGGTCAGGTGGTGGTGTAGGCTAACATATAAAATCCTGACAACACTTCAGCAAAAAAAAAAATAGTGCTGGCAGGCACAGTCCAAGTCATGTATAATTTAATTGATCCCACTAGCTGTTTTATGTC
>JAECUM010034092.1:0-11845 GCA_016617855.1 Megalonaias nervosa
CTTGCATTCTTTTGCTTAACATCTTTGTCTCTGTTCTGAAGATTTGTACAAGGCATAATTGGGCAAAATGTATCATTTTCATGAACGTTAAAATATAAAGAATGATGTTATTTTGATACTGCATAAAGAATCATGTTTCCATCAGGTATTGTCCCATAAACATCCTTTTTTTCCACCACCTGATAGGGTGGGACTTTCGTTAAGCAACGCCAAGACTGATTTTGTAACGGTGACCGAAGATTGTGGACATGGTCGTTAGAGTATGAATTTTATCTAAATATATGTCAGTTCCTTTATTCTTTCTTGTCTATAGTTCTAGATTTCCGTTTCTTTGCGTTAATTTGCATAAATGCACAATGGAACATATATTTTCTACCCTACAAGCAGCGAATGATTCAAGGTTAAAATACTGATAACACATTTAAAACATTATTATTTTCATTGTAATTTACAAGCTTATTTGAGGGACAGTCGATTATCCGTTTTATGATCTATATTCTGCTTCATTTACAATCACGTAGGAACCGCTCCGGTGGCCTAGTGGTTAGAGCGTCCACCTCTGATGCGTTAGGTCGCGGGTTCGAACTCCTGCAGAGTCATACCAAAGATCAAAAGAAGGTACTAATAGCTGCCATGCTTGGGCTCAACACTAAGAGGTTAGCGTTAGGACTGGTCGGCCTGGTGTCAGGATAACGTGATTGGGTGGGACATGAAGCCATATGCCTGCGGCATGATGTCCCAGTGCTCGACATCACTATAAACTGCCACACTGCAGACATCGTAGCGGTATGACTGAAAAATTGTTAAAGCTAAGCTATAATCTCCAAATCACACACACACACACACACACACACACACACACACACACACACACACACAGTCTCGTAGACATTTCTTTTCTTTCTGTAACTATCGAAAATGTAGCTGTTGTTAGATAACATTTTCACTATTTAATCTTATATCGTCTTTGAAAGTATGAAATGTAGAATGATTCTAATGTCACATGTTCTATTTCAATGAGATATTCGTATGTTACAAAGTTACTCCGGATGCTGACTGTAAACTGATCGATTAATCAGCTCAATGTTATATTTGTAATGACTTATAACTTATATTGTTGTGATGGCGATTGGAAAAGACATCCGTTCATTGTTTCAACGTTTTATGTAGACAGAAACAATTTTATTTCACTTGTAAATGTAGCCAAATGAAAAATAAGTCGAACATAAACATTTTGCACGCACATATGGGAATATGTCTTTCTTACATATAATATTCTGCTGGTTTACAGTCTTTAATATCTCTGAAGGAAAAAACGTACAAGGAATAATTGGACGAAATGTATCTTTCTCATGGACGTTCAAAACTATAATGAATGATGATTTCTATATACTGCATAACAAGTCACGTTTCCATCAGGTAGTGCAACTAATAGCTCCTTTTCCCCCACGTACCCTGTCCGAGAGGGTGAGAGTTTTGGTAACGAAAACTACGACTGACAATATGATGGTGACTGTACACATTATGAACATCACCAAATATGATGCTGGGAAGTACAGAGTGGTACGACGATGGAATTTGCAGGATTTGGACGAAAGTGTTGATCTTGAAACGTTTGGTATGTAGATGCACATTTATATAAATTATTTACATTTGCGTAAACCCAAATTATAATCATTGAGGGAGAATATTATCAAATTAGGTTTAACTGCGGCGAATATAACCTAATGTAAAATGTAACCGGTTATAAATTTCTTCCAACTAAATTATAAGAATAGACGCAACATCTATTGTTTGTGTGTTTTACGAACAGATATGATATATTTGTTAAAACGTCTGTGCTTTTAAACAAACGTGCATTAATAATACAAGGAGTCCCGTCTTACAATTTAGTTTAAACTATTTACCATATTTACTGTAAGTCTCCGCTTCATAATGCTGATCATAAAATTTGAAGCTCTTGAATGGTGTCTTTGTGTCAGAGGGGAATTGAACAATAACTATGCATTGTTTATCATTAACAGAGACACACACAGAAGGACGGTCTGGGCTATGAAAACAATCATTATATCTATTTAAGATTGTACTGCAGCGTTACTGAACATATGGCAGTGTAGATATATGCAAATGCTAATACACGCACGGGCAGTGTGTGTGTGTGTGTTTGTTTGTTTGTTTGTGTGTCTGTATTTTGATTTGAACGTAGCTTTTACAATTTTTCAGACATATCGCTACGATGTCTGCAGTGTGGCAGTTTATAGTGATGTCTAGCACGGGAGGCATCATGCCACAGACATGTAGCATCATGTCCCACCCAGTAACATTATCCTAATATCGGACCGACAGACCAGGCATAACACTAACCTCATAATGCTGAGCGCCTAGCGTGGCAGCTGCTAGTACCATTTATATAAGACTTTGGTATGACTCGTCCGAGGTTCGAACCCGCGACCTCCCGCATCCGAGACGGACGCTCTTAACCACTTAGACTACCGGAGCGGTCACACGCGGAAAGAAGTATAAAATAACATTTTACGGTTCAACAATTGGCTTGAACATGTAAATGGCTAATAAATCAATCTGAAAGTTTGATCCAACTTAACTAATGTATGTTTGCGTGTGTGTGTGTGTGCTCGTATATATGAAGTGTGAGAGTGGCTGATGTGCGTCTTGTAAAAAGATAACACGCATGTTTTCACTATCATGCATAGAGTAACACGTACTACGCGTGGAAGGACTAGCTGTGTCATTTACATTTTTGTGAAAGCGTGAGACCAACTTCCAGTCTCTATTTAAGCACTTGGCTTGTCCCCCTCCCGCAACTATCACCACCACATACACACTCCACCACCACCACCACCAATAATTCACGAACAGAAAGATAAAGTACTCGCCACAATTGCTTGGATACAAACATCGACAAGCACTATTACCGATATATTCAATAAATGGTAAGGACGAACTAGGTACTTTAACATTTCTTACTTGTTTTGGGCATCTGATGTGACTTTCTACATATACGAACATAAACTGATCATGTCAAATATATTCATTCTTTTGAACAATGACAATTTTTCTTCTCTTTGCAGGCGAAACGATTATTTTAAAGATAACAATAGTTCATCATAACATTTTGCAATCAAGTTTAGTCTTAAGGTGTATATTATTCATTACGTATACTGTGGAGTTCTTCTGGACATTTAACAGATCTTTGATAAGAAAGCAAAGCATATATTCTACAAATGACAATTTCCTTTTCATAGTTAATTTGACAGTTGACGAACAATACCAACTTTCTCGAGTTCAGTAATTTTATTCAAAGCATCAATGCTTTCGTTGAGTTGCCGTGGATCTTATTAATATTTTTATCTCTATTCGAGCGACTTTTGTCTAGCGTCGAGGAACTTCCGTCTCACGTCAATGTGCTGTTGCGCCTCCAGAATATCCTCCTCTTGAATGAGATAGTACCATTGTTTTACTGCTCTTGTCGTAGGGCGGACGTAACCAGCTTCTTTCAGGAGAGCTGAGAATCTTCCGTGGCACACTGATTAATTTGACCGCTGGGGACAGAGTTTTACTGCACTTTTTGCGGGCTGGATTTGGGTGGTTTGTCGTTTGTAGCAATATGTTTTATAACCACTACACTATTACAATAATTCGTTGATATATCTACTTCGCTCTTGGCTTTTTTTTTGCTAGCACGGTTGCTATCTTTCTTCTGTTTAAAACGTCGGATATCCTTTTCTTGTTTCCACTTAGGGTAGTCTCATGGGTACGAGAAATGTTATGTCTGGCAATTTGCACCAGAGGTTTTCTCAAGCAAATGGACAGTCTGGATTTCTCTTGCAGCCATCTTTGTGGTGGCCATATTTGTGGCAGTTGAAACACGCAAAGGCTTAGGAATAAAAGGAATGACAGTGGTGCTCAGGAAGCCGTATTTTATTGATTTTGGCAAAGTGAAGGTCAGTGTGCAAGTGTATGTGGCAATCAACTTGCCATTTCACTTTGTCAGGCGACCTGAGAGCTGAGATGCTACTCCCTCGAAACAACTTGGAGGATTGCTATGAAACTTCACACACGTGTATCACACCACGCCCTTGTAGGTTCTGAATGAAAAATGGTACCTCTCAGGCATCCAATATGGCCGCCAAGAGTCTGTCTGGTTAGAAATAGTAATACGTTACGTTGTTTGTTTTGGATGGAATTGTAATCGTAAAAGTTTGTTAATCTTTTTTCTTTCCTCACAGGATAAGTCTGTCTAGTTTGTCGGTAATAATGTTACAAGTTGGTTCTGTTTTGGAGGGTAATGTTAGTTTGCACTCTAACTTTATATAAGTTTATAACGTATGGGGAAATTTAAACGTACTATTTACAATGCGTTTTGGAACGCATCAAATACAACCAGTTTCTGAGCACACAAAGTAGGATGTAAATGAAGTACAAACAAGAATAATTTCCCCACACTATCATCATATGATCCCCATTACAAAGAAAGTAAAATGTCTTTACCCCCATTGATAACAAAACTACCATCCCATTCACGCAGAGAAGAATATAGAAGAAATTTTTAAATATGGATTATAGATTTTAAAGCCCTTATGAATAAAACTAGGTTGTCTCTTTACCTTTATCTCCCTATGATTCCCAGTATAAATAACGTGAAACAATTTATCCCATTTTGTACTGTCCCACACTCTTATACCTCCTTTTAAACACACACACACACACACACATACACACACACACACACACGCCAAAAAAGCATCTCCTTTACTATTTTCACAATCAATTTAAATTTACCACGGGAATGCACATTAAAATTAAAGTCGGTCACCATATTTGCTTTTGCGGCATTATAAGACAAGGAGAACGTATTATTAAATTACCCTTTTATGTGTTTCTAAAGAGAAGGATAATTTCGTATACAAATCTCTACCCCTATCTATAATGTCTTTACTATCCCTTTCTTTCCTATTTTCCTATGTTAAACAGAACTACCATCCCAATCACACAGGATAGGATGTAAAATAATATAATAATGAGAGAGAGAGAGAGAGAGAGAGAGAGAGAGAGAGAGAGAGAGAGAGAGAGAGAGATTTGAGTTTCTTAAAGTTTGTATCAGTGAATATCTTATTCATACTTTCAAAAAATTATTTAATTAAGAGATACAGACATGCATGTTTTCGTCTATAATTTCCTTATCAAATTAAAAAAACCACATCACATTAAAAAAATAACTTCCAGAACAGGTGTATAGTAATTTTCTACCTGAATCGGGGGTAATAAAGCTCCCAGGTATTTATTTTAACAGGTATAAGTCATGATTTCACACAAGAATAATAAATTAAAGAGATCTGACAAGTAAGTCCATGAACGGGCAGTTTCTGTACTCTGTTGCAAGACAACTTCGATGCGTTTTGTCTTCAAGGATTTCAGTGGCAGCAGGGTATGGTCAGTTATATCTTTACAACACTATTTTAAGGTTTTCTCTTCTAAAATGAGTTCCACGAGACTTTCAGATACTCTTATAACTTTTTCTCATACATTAACGATTGACGATTTGACAACCATAACAATGTTCTCTAGCAGGTGCGTTATTCTTTCAGCCAAGTATAGAGCAAAACAAGAGACCAAGTGTAGTTCTTGTTCTGGTCATCGTGACATCGTGACTACATCTTTCTCTTCATGTACAGCTGTGGACTGTAACTGCTGTTCTAGTTGCAAAGCATCATACTCTTTGTGTACGGCCATGAATTTGTGTTAGATATGTTCTAGTTGCAAAGCATCATACTCTTTGTGTACGGCCACGAATTTGTGTTAGATATGTTCTAGTTGCAAAGCATCATACTCTTTGTGTACGGCCACGGATTTGTGTTAGATATGTTCTAGTTGCAAAGCATCATACTCTTTGTGTACGGCCACGAATTTGTGTTGGATATCTTCATATTCGTCTTCTTTTCCACATAGTGTCTGTGAATGTTATTGGTTTGGGTAGGAAATATCCTCTTTGCTTAGTTCCGTGGGTTCTTGTTCCATCTCTTATTTATACTTGTGTACGATCAAAAACTATTGATTTTTAGAGTATTGCTATATTCCGCATACAAGTTCACATTCGTTGTGTTCATGACGGCAACTGTAAACTGAAGTTGCCTTCCGAATTGTACACACCAACAAAAATGTAGATGGGTTGTGTGTTGTTTAATAGGTATATATTCATATTCATGTTCATGTTTAGTCTAAAGTTTAGTTTCAAAACACGAACCGAGCAATGTTACAATTTATCTTGAGCTTGCCGAAAATTCTATCTGATGTGTCAAGAGAAAAATATATCCAACTCGTGAAGATAAAAATTCTATCCCATGTGTCACAAGAAAATCTTTTATCAGATAAGTCACGAGAAAAATTATATTTGATGTGTCCAGTGAAAAAATTTTGTCCAATGTGTCAAGAGAAAACTTTTATCCGATGTGTCATGATAAAAATTCTAACGGATGTGTCACGAGAAAAATTAAAATTTTTATCCGATGTGTAAAGAGAAAAGTTCCATTCGATATGTCACGTAAAAAAATTCTATCCAATGCTTGCCGTTTTCAAGGACTAGTACATAAAATTGTTGCAGTCAGTCTTAACTTCGGTAACCAGCCTTTATATTTTCCACTGCATGTTTTGAATCTAAAGTTGGAAGAAAGTAAAGTCGATAAAGGCAAGCTCAGTGGTTAACAAAACACTGTGTTACGTATCGGCTCCTTCAAAAGTAACAAAAGCAAAGAGTGAAGACAACAAGCTTTGTAAGTTTTAACAAAAATAATTTATTTCCCTAGAAAACACGGTGAAAAGGTGAAAATATGAAATAGGACTTACAGTTTGTGAAGAAAATCCAAACATTTATCCTAGTACTGAAAAAATGTAAGTCCTATCACTAAATAATTTTAACTGAATCCAGGTTCGAATCTTAATGACGTTCCAAGACGGAGGACGATGACGTCAGATGAAGTCTTTACACAAATGTCCAGAATTGCACGTTCAACCACAATTTGTGCTGTACTATTCCAACGTAGAATGAATTTCACTGAACGCCTTTGTCTTAAACCACTTGTATAGTTCTCCAGGAAAAAATAAATTATTATTTAAAAAGTAGATGAACTCCTATAGCTGTCATCTATAACAAGACACATCTCGAGCTGTACAGATGTAAAGAAAAATAAACTCTTTCCAGCACAAGAAAAATAATACCTTCTTCTCAATGTATAAGAACGACGATGACTATTTCAGAGGGACCTAAGTGTTTAAAAACCAAACCAACACGTCATTTCATGCACACGCACGAAGAACGCATGGTTATTTCACCATCTAACAATCGCAGTACAGGATGTAATCAAATATGCTTAGAAATGACCTTGGCCACAACCAATCGTTTATGCCGGCTGTTTATCCACTCGGCAATCTAAAAAATAACTTATGAAAGCCGAGAGTTATATTTACGTTCTAAATAAACACGATGGTTCTTTCAAAAATATCAGATCCCGTGAACATAATCATCATCATAATAATATACAATGATACAAAAATGAAATAAAAAGAATTCAAATTTTAACACACAAGTAATTAAATTACATGGTCGTGACAACTGTAAAACCTTCACAAATAAATCTACCGCATTTGCTTTCAGACGACGACCGTGATGGACGTAATTATTGCTTACTATACATTTTGTTTAAAGCAAACATTTACAGCCCATAGTTGGGAATGTAATAGTTTCATTTTGTTTACACAGGCCTTCAGATAGACAAGATTACAAATAATATAGACTGTCTTAATTTTGGCAATGTACTTTTGTGGCATCACACCTTGCAGAGGTCAAGAATTTATAGTGTTGTTTTACTGATCCCTGGGTAGTATTACGCCATCAGTTGCATAGCTTGGAAGAACGAGGATATAAAATCACAACTTGAAACTCTGTGCTACGTATGATACAAACATTTAATTAGTGTGAATAGACATCTTTGCAATTTTGTAATCTTTCAATTTGTTTTTCTTAGAGGGTTTAATAAAACTGCCCTGTTGGCTGCCTGATACTTTGGCATTCACACATAGGATGCAGAAAATTTGTTGCAGTTCTTTCTTGAGTAGCAAAATTGCATATCAAGGTCGTCATTACTTTTAGTGTCCCTGTTGTAACTTTGATGCTGACAAAGACAGTGGCATAAAAACTGGCAACATTTTACATTCATGTAAGAAGAACGTGTCTAACTTACCACTTGTATGGTTTTCGCTACAAAGTTTAACAATACTACACCGGGAGAGATGGAAAGGATATGGTGGGGGGTGGGCGGTTGAAACTTAAAAATTCATACATAGGAAAATATGCATGAAATATGGTGATTCTGTAAACAAAATGCTTTAATGGTGTCAGGTAGTAAAATTAGGGACGTATTTCTAGGGTAAGACCTCGAGTAAGTCTTATTATTTATGTCAGGATTGTTGATAAGAAGCTGTTAAATTATTACCTGAGATTGAATTAAACACTTAACTCTGCACAAACAAGACCTGTGAGTGTGTTCAACATATCGTGTGCACTACTATCAGGTCTTATCTACAAGATCATTGTTATTTAAAGGTTGCTCAGGTTTTGTACCACAACTTGTCGTTTATGTTTAATTTTGTTTTCTTAAATGTAAGGAACACATTCAGGGTCATTTATTTTTGTGTAAGGAGTCTAGCTTAGAAATCCTCATGGATACATTTCGTATATTCATGCATTGTAACCTAAGATCAAAACACCATTTTACTGTTCAGTTTATGAAATGAAGGCTATTCTTTCACATTTGGTATTCAGTTGAGACGCTGTTTAATTTATACAATAAAATCAATGGGATGGCATTTTCAGTGTATCATAATATGGGCATGAAATGTCACTTTTCAATTAACTCATCAATCATGTCAAAGTTTATATCCGGAGTCTTACAACTCCTCAACTCAATAGAACCTCGAAATTTTAGTCATTTTGGACATTTAAGAAATGAGTAAAGGATTTTATTGCCCCTTTTACAATGATGTACGATTGAAATAATTTCTTAAAGGAAGGAAATGTGCTAAGGACTGACAAAGGTCACAATAGATATAGAATAATACAACATATAATTAATTGCATCTCAGAAATATGAGCGAAAATAATAATAGTGTAACAGTTTTAGCTTGTATTATAGATATATTAACTTTGAAGCATTCTCTCCTCATATAGTTCGCAATATATATTCCATTGTATATTCGAGAGTACACACATGAATAGCTTCCTGAAAATTTTGATTGTCATTGGCACGTTCCAAAATGTTTCCAGCTCCAAACAGAGACTAATTCACACGTATTTCTATATTCCTAGGAGTCATATTGTCATCTGATGATGCTCCTTACCACCTCCTCCAGTATCATCACATTTACCCGTTTAACTATACACTAACGATATTATAAATGTAAGGGGCCAGTCCCACTTTGAAGCATTCTTTCTTAATATATATATATATATATATATATATATATATATATATATATATATATATATATATATATATATACTTACGACTCTTTGATTATAAATTAAGCAACAGAAAAGATCGAAATCCGACAAGTTGCGTAAACTTGATGAATAATGTATGTCCCCAGAATAGGCCTAAAAATTATATAACAAGTCCAAATGTATACAGTAACAACTGAATTTCAGTTTTCCAACTAATTTCCAAAATTGAATGTGTTGATCTGCCTTTAGTCTCGGATATGCTAATGTGTCAGTGGCCTGGATTATGATGAAGTGTTAAAAGTCTTTTGATGTATCACAATAATATAATCCAAAATAGTTTTGTCTGAATCCACTGCAATTCCAAATTAAGGTTCAGGTCCAACAATATTATTTATGAGTTTTTGGTATTTCAAATGAAGAAATAATTTGAATAAATAAATCCAACCTAATCAAAAACAGAACACAACAATAAGAATGATTCTACTACCGATGTTAAGGCACGAATGATTAAATTTTCCAGTAAATGACATTATATAATAAGGCTAGACAAAATATAAGAGCCAGATTATAGATCAGCCTTGTCTATAAAACATTAAACGTTTTCAACAAGTTTTGGAATTTCAAAACGGAAATCTCATGTTCTAGACCCAGACACAAACAAACATATTTACCTCCACTGATGGGCCCTGACTGGCTGAGTGGTCTAAAACGGTTACCGTTACGGATCAATGCCATCTCACATCTGTCTCCGTGGCTTCGAGTCTCGGGTTCGGCCAATGTGAGTATGTGAGAAAGCTTCCCAGTAGCTTCTTGTGGGTCGGTGGTTCTCCCCGGGGTTTTGCCGGGTTCTTCCTCCACCACGTATACTAGCCGCCATGTATAGCCTATCTTGTGCTGAATAATGGCGTTAAACCCTACAATAACAACACCCTCCATTGATAATGATCTGAATATTTAATCCGCGCTATCGAGAAATATTAGTTATGTCTTTTGATTTGTACAAAACAAATGATACTGGTTAGGTACAACATGAACTTGATTTTGGACGAGGTCAAGTGCAAAATACAGATATACATCACATGCAATCAGTAAGAAAAGCAAACAGTACAAATTAAATATACATGACACCTCCCCAGAAAAAAAATAAGATTTATACAACGACACTTCTTGTAACTATTTATCAAATATACGTGTTTTGGGTTACTCAAGATAAAATCTTATGAATGACACAAGATATACATGTAGCAATATATTTATATACACGTGAAAGTTAATCTGTACTTAGATTTATATAATTCCTTGATGTGCCTAATGTCAATATTGTATTCCTGCAACATCAAAATCCATCTTCATAATCTCTGATTTTGTTTATTTTGTTAACGAAGCAAGGTGGGTTGCGATTCACTGAATGCAATAACCGGAGAAGGAGCTGAACTAATGTTTAATATGTATTTCAAAGTGTTCAAAAGCCAATATCAAAGCCAAACACTTCTTCGTGGAATAATTTCTCAGTGCTTGCTGAACGTTTAGAAAAATAGCACACTTGATAATCTATTTTTGTTTGTCTTCTTGAATCAATACTGCACCAAGTCCAACGTCACTTGTATGAACAAACATTTTAAATCATTGAAATTTGGAGCTGGAAGAACTGCACAACTCTTAAGCATGGCCTTTAACTCATCAAAATCCTCCTAGCATTTTTCAAACCAATAAAACCTGGTTTTCGTACTCAACAAACTGAGCAGGAGTCCCGCAATTGCATAAAAAGTGGAGCAGAACGTCCGATAATATCATCCTCACCCAAAATTGGAGCAGAAGTTCCGATAATATCCAGCCACACCGAAAATATCGCATCAGTTGCTTTTTGCTGATAGGCACAGGGAATTCAGAGATAGGGTTGACCTTAACATCTATATGTTTTACTTGACGGTGTCCCACTATATGTCCTAAAATGTAACACAAGAAAGAAAAGACTCACTTTTGCATGAATTGTCAAATTTGTATTACTGAATCTATCAAAGTATTTCCGAACAGTTTGCAAGTGATCTTTCCAGGTGTCATTGTAGATATGACTTCATCGATGAAAGTATCGCAATTATCTAGAAAAGATGGAATCATGTTGATTAAACTTTAGAAAGTACTATTCGAACCTTTCATCCCAAACGGCGTCACTTTATATTGATAATAATGTCCATCTGGAGTTATGGATGACAAATTTCCTTTGCCCTTTCCATCAGTAAAATTTGCTAAATGATTTAAAACGGTCAAATTTCGTGACATGGAAGTAAAAATGTTTTGTCAATTGTTCACATTTGTATGGTCGGTGCACCT